>JAJOOG010030165.1:0-24246 GCA_029582565.1 Solanum infundibuliforme
TAAACAAGTTTCCGGTAACTTCCGAAGCACATTTTTAAGAACTTTTGGGTCAAATTCAAATATAATCATTTCATTAAGTTCTCGACTCCAAACTCACATGTGAGGCTCTAGTTTCACTCTATCATTTTCCGAGTCGTTACAAAAGTTTTCGAATGTACATTCGGGATTCGGAAACCAACCTTATATGCCGATTAAAACACGATTGAAAAGCTAGGCGGCAAAGAAATCCAACTCTGAGCATCAATCAGCAACTATAATACTAATGGAATAGAAAAATATTGAAGATAATACCTTGGTGTGGGTTTGTGAAGTTTAAAAACAAGAGAAAGTGAAGGATTTCAAATTCTAAGTCTTTTGGCCATTATAAACCGTCCAATTCGCGCCCATTCAGCCACATTAGTCGCACTCGCCGATCCACTCGATGATCCACCGAGTGCTCACTGCGTTCACCGAGTTTTACAGGACCTTCAATCAAAGTGAAGGTTCAAACGGCGGTCTTTATCGGGCATGCCGACCATTTCGGCGCTTCGCCGACTAACCTTTTACTCGCCAATATACATTTTCCAAACACTTTCAGCATTTAAACCTGCATCACTAGCACACCATTATTTATAAAATCATACAAAAGATTTAAAACCTTGGGTTGCCTCCCAAGAAGTGCCTTAGTTAATATCGTGGCACGACGCGAGTCCTTACTCACTCTCCATTGGTGAGGTTGGTCCTAGTGTTACTAGGTAACCCAATAGTTCATTTGAGTGAATAGGAGGCACTACATAATTCATGAGTGTCTTGATCAGGTGGATTGATCTAGAATGGGAGCTAATCATTTGATTCAACACTTCAATATTCTCCTTCATCTCTTCCAACATTCAATCTTGTTCGGTGATCTTTTGGAGAATGATTTGGAGTGTGTCCTCGACAAGATTGTTCTCCTTGTCTCTAGACTGTTTCTGCTCATGAATGGGTATGTACCTCCCTCGGATCATGCACTGGTTTTCCACCTCTGATATTTTGGTGGCCAACACGTTCAGCTGAGTTACCAGTGCAACTAACTACCCTTGACTTCTTGGTTTGCCTCACCTAACTTGCCACCACTTCCCTCTGCCATGCTCAGGGTTTCTGCATACAACAACTTAGAGAAAACCTAAACTAAAAATAAAATTAGTAGAACTACAATTATTAAAAAACAGAAATTCTACTTAACTAAGAATTCCCAAATAATACCACTCCCCGATAGCGGCGCCAATTTTTATGTTTGCGTAATAAAGACACAACTTCCGATGCAAGTGTCAACGATCGTACAATAGTTTAGTAACCCAACCAAGGGTTGGGATCGTTCCCAAGAGAGTGGTTTTGAGAATTAATAAAAAAATAAAATTTAGTTCTAAGTAGTCGTAGCTCAAGACATTAACGATAAAAACATTGTAAATTAAAGGGGGACACAAGAGTGTCAATTAACAATGGGGTTTTGTCACTAGTAAGTAAAAACAGCAAAATAAACAAGGACTTCTAAGTAACAAGAGGGGATCCTTGGGATGTTATTGGAACACGGGTTAAGCTAGATTATTCGGTACATGCTTACGATAGATGATTCATAGAATAATTGTGACTAGGCTAAACTTTAAGGGGGATAAGCTCTCTCTCGAGCAACTTACCCTGTTTCAAATGCGTTCCTCTCGGACACCCACTTGCCACTTGAAGACCAGCCTACGCCTTAACCCACTCACTCACTCGAGTTGAGTGTGTGTAAATGAACTAGGATTCACTCTCTCAAGCTGAACCTCATGTTGACCCACTCCCACCGACCATCAATTTAGTAGTTTTAGTTTTACGACCTCTCTCTCGAGCAATCCGAAATCACAATTAAACTATCAGCAAGAAACAACCAATAATTATCTTAACCCATATTCGCTAAATTACACCCCAATAATTGGGGGTTTTAGCCACATATGTATAAAAGATAGAAATTTATACCAAATTGAATTCGCATTCAACTGGGTTTGAAGATTTAAGTCTTGATACATGCCGAAATTGAAGAATACAAGAGACCCAAACACAAATCTTGAAGATGAAACCCTGTGGATCTTCAACTCTTCAAAACCTTCTCAAACGTAGAGCAAAATTATCAAAAAGTACTATTCTATATTAAAATTATAATCATTCTTCGACTATTAAAACTAAAACTCTAACTAGTATTTATAGTTTTCACAGATTTGTGTTCCAGCGGATCATTCGGCGTCATTAGTCGGAATCGCCGATCAACTCGGTGATTTGCCTTTTGGTGTAGTTCATCGCCGTCCTGCACCAGCCTTCAGCATCGTCGTGCTTTGGGTCATTGGGCAACATGGTATTGCTTCGCGGAACTTCTCGGCGATGCGCCGACTCCTCCCTTTTTTTGCTGACTTGATCCTTTCCTTCAGGGCTCAGCACAATGGAACAAAAGGCGAAGTAAGACCCTTCGGCGACTCGCCAAGTGGACTCGGCGATCCTCAGGCCTTCATTTCTTCATTCTTTTTAGCTTTTTCATTCCTTTTTGCGACGTAGTGTCCCTACTTTCCTTCAAACTTCAAATACCTGAAACTTAAGGATTTTCATCATATATTGAGATAAATAAGTATTTGAGGAAACAATTTATATTAAAATATAGCCCTAAATGAGTCCAATTTGTGGACTCATCACTGCTCCTTGACCCCTAGACTTGACCTTGACCTTGTTCTTCAATGGAGTTTCTAGAGAGAGAATATTTGGAGAGGTGGGTTTCTAATTTTGGGGTATTTTGAAATAATGAATTCTAAAAGACAGTTTAATACTTTAAAAACCCTTAAATACTTTAATTAACCAATAATAACTGTCCCCTAACTTAAAAGACCTTAAAATGAATTTACCAAAGTGACCCTCCTCTTGGCCGAAACTTGACAGTTTTGCAGAGGTGACCTACGAATCCCCACCCACGGACCGTGGGTGGTTCCACCAGCCATACTGGTTGTCTGTGGTTTGGTTCTGTGGGTTGCCTTTTGGAACCTTGACCCACGGAGGCCATCCACGGGATGTGGATAGACCTACGGGGCGTAGGTCCCATCCGTGAGTCACAAAAACTTTGACATTTTTTGGTTTCTTGGGGTCTTGGGAGTTAGGCTTTAGGGTCCTCCTCAAGGACCCCTTGGGCGGTCCTTGGGGAGTTTTACCTTGATGTTTAACCCCTCAACCTAAGCTCGGGAAGACATTCTATCACATGAAATGCCATTTCGAACTCAAACACACAATTTTTAGGCTCTAGTTTCAATTACTAGTTTTTCGGGTCGTTACATTATCTCTCCCTTAGGAACATTCGTCCTCGAATGACACTTTAAACACTTTAAGGGATTAACGAATCGAGACTAGTAGCCCATCATGCATGCAACATCATAAACAATGCATAAAACTAGGAGGAAACATCAACTCCATTTCAAACATACTCAATGCAACACAAGAAAGTAGGAACTATATCTATAAAAGTCATTATGCATTATAACTTCAACATTTCTCATTTTATTGGAGGTATTACCATCTCCAACTCAAATCATGCTTATCATAATATCATTAAGCACATTATGCAATTAATCTCAGAAGCACATTTAGGCATGTTCAACAATTTACCTCATGAAGCATATAGACAACTCATACTAGATGCACATCAACATGAGGGACATAATTCATAAAACTCATTTTTTTCATTTAAATAGAAACTCATTAAGAACATGCATAACATAAGGAGACCATCGAAACACATAATCACACATGACTCC
Organism: Solanum infundibuliforme; assembly: GCA_029582565.1. Lineage (NCBI taxonomy): Eukaryota > Viridiplantae > Streptophyta > Magnoliopsida > Solanales > Solanaceae > Solanum > Solanum infundibuliforme. The sequence goes on from JAJOOG010030165.1 coordinate 3,786, forward strand.
AAAAAATGAAACAAGCTACAAGGAACTCTTGGTCTCAAGCTTGAATAGGAATAGAAGGAAAGAGATAAGGATCTTGGAACTCTCACAACCTTACTATTCAACATCCCATCTTCCCCTTAGGAGTAAACCCATATTAAGGTTAACATGATAATACCATTGGAACCTCAATACAACATTTATAACTATAAGGAACTTAACCACATTCTCATGGTCAGAACTTCTTTACCACTTCTATTTCTTAACTTGCCGGTCTAAGATCCCAATCGGTACTTCTAAACTAGGGAGGTCCTCATTAAGCAACTCTTACTCACAACAACCTTACCAACACCACTCAAGGTCTCATATGAGTCTAACAAACCGGGTCTAAACTTCTCAAACTCACTACACCTCTTAAGGTAAGAATTTCAAGCAACCCTAACTTATGAACATCAAGGATACTCAACGACTTTTCCATCTAAGCACATTATCTCCCCCTTTGGAGAAAGCCTGTACAATTTTGTTAAACATCATTTCTTTCAATATACCTCAAAACTCACCATTACTAAGTTGGGTTCTAACATCAGCTAAACATAACCATAAGCAACCCATTCACACTAAAGACAACATCACAATTTATCACCTCAAATCTAACAAGTCACATAGCCATAATTGGCATTACAACCAACCTTTCTCCCTCACTCCTTCTAGAATAAGACTTTCAAGTGGTCATATCATAAAGACTATCGAATAAAGAATATGAGAGAGACCTTATAGAGTTAAACTCTATGGCACAACTTGAAGAATGAAGAAGTGAGAATTTCCTAACATCCAATAGCCTCTTATTCATAAATGTGGTGCGCTTCACACTATGAACAAGACTCTACTAGACGTGGTTTGAGACATCCTAATACCATTCCAAAATCTTATGCTCTGGTATCATGTTTGTCATGACCCGAGCCTAACCCCCAAAAGTGACACGGTGTACAAGACTCTGAAAAGTCTCATACAAACCTCATAGCATTCATCAACATAAGAGCATAGGAAAATAGTGCGGAATTAAAACTTTTCTTTCAATCGAAGTCAATTTTCATAAAAGCTAGTGGAAGTCTTTTCTATACACTGTCTCAAACCATCTAGAACCATAAGACTTAAAACATTGGGACGCAACCCATACAAAAGCTTTAAACATAATAAAACAAGACATAAAGGGAAATAGTGGGTTTTGTCCTCAAAACTATGAGGACTCACCAAGTCTTCAACTCCAAGCTCCTTAGAAACATATCCTTCATGTATAGGACATCAAATCTCAAAACCCTACACTTTGGTAGAATATGAAGAAATATGGGTTAGCACATTAGATGTACTAAGAATGATAGCCATGCAAAAACCATGCTTAAAATAGACATTTTATTTGAAAGTCATGCTTTATGCCAATTTGAGATAACTTCATGAACATAAGTATAAGAGGCATAATATACAAACATTACCAACTTACAAGTCATTTCTTTGCATTAGAACATAATCAACCATATAAGACATTTCATTACATTTAGTTTTCACCTCAAGTAACCCCAAGCTATACTATGTGCAATGTATGAGTAGCACCCCATACCCCCATCCATACTAAGTACCACATCAAGGCCACCAAAAGTGAACTTACCATTAATCCTTTCCATCTTTACACAATACTCATACATAAGAGACATAAACATTTCATAATTCATGACAAGGAAAGTGACTCATAATGTAGTCCAAGTATAGCATGCATCATTATATTTAAGCATATAAGTCAACATTTTTCATTAGCTTCATTAAGAGCACTTTCATTCATTAGTCATGAATACATTAGAGAACTCACTATGACCCTCTCAAAGCCTACTCGTGCAATGCATGTATGGCATCCCATATTACTACCCACACTTCATAGAACTTCTCAAGAAACGATAGAGCACTTTTCACATGATGGAATTAAGCGTTTAATCGACATAGACCATGAGAGATAAATCATGGAATTCGATGTACTATCCCACATCGTAAGGGTTGGTCTACTTGCCTAAGGTAGGACCGATAACATTTTAGCTTAAGTGGATCCACTAGCTAATATCCTATGTGGGCACATAGTTATCGGATAGGAAGATATTCATTGGAACCCGGCCTAATATGGGGAGAATTTCCATCTTACCAATCCACTCGGTGCTTATCCTCTATTCCCATAGAGTAGTTCATTCACATTAACATTATTGTACATGAGAGGGTACCATTGGCCTACCGACCCAAAGTACATTGATTGACACATGAAAGGACGTCATAAGCCTACCGATTCAAGGTACATTAATAAGAAGGCTCATTGAATCCTCATGAAAGGGTGCCATAACCCTACCTATTCAAGTTACATCATTTCACACATGAAAGGGCTACCAACATTAGGTCTACGAATTCAAGGTTTATCATCAACATTCATGGAAGGGTGTCATAAGCCTACTGATCCCAAAGTTCATTAACATCATTTATGGAAGGGTACCACAAGCCTAACGATCCCAAGGTTCTTTATTACCATGCATTGAAGGGTGCCATTAGCCTATCGATCCAAGATCCATCATTAGAGTAGGTCATAGAATTCATCATGCAAGGGATACCAACATTAGGTCTACCGATTCATGTTCATTAAGTCAAGACACATTCATAACACAAGAAGAGGATGCCCAAGCCTACCAATTCAAGACATGATATTACATTCAAGGTCACATTCATCAATACAAGAAAAAGATGCCTTAAACCTACCAATGCAAGATACAACATTCCACATTACTTTCATTTATACAAAAATAGGATGCCTAAGCCTACTAATTCAAGATACTACATTTCATTATAGAAACCCTTCACATTCAATCATCATCATTCATGAGTGTTAATTGAGAATGCTATTTCAATGATAACACAATTAAATTCTAAACATGATCATAACACCTTCATTGAGAACACACACATATACTTCACATCATAATTATACATAGATCCTTCATGAAATTGCCTTCCAAGGCTATGAATCAATATCAACCCAAACATCTATAATTCTACATTACATAAGGGAATTAACATGATTCAATAACTAATTCAATATAAACATAAACAATTCAACATACTTTCATGATTCAATCAATTCTTAATCACAAACCACAACTTAGGATTTTGGGGGAAACATGGGTTCGTAGAAGAAATTTACCATAATTCATAAATAATTCAACAATCCATCATAATTCATCATATAAAACCTTTTGAACACGATTTGGAATTGAACCAATGCATAGATTTAAAACTAGGTTTTTGGGGAACTTTGCAAACTTGAAATCATCTTTGATAGGGCTCCTTGAATGAAACTTAGACAAGGATAAATACTATCATACCTTTAGGAAATAATTCCACACGAAATTGAAGAAGAAAGCTGCTCATTGACCCCTAGACATGACCTTGACCTTGCTCTTCAATGGAGTTTCTAGAAAGAGAATATTTGGAGAGGTGGGTTTCTAATTTTGGGGTGTTTTGAAATAATGATTTCTAAAAGAGAGTTTAATACTTTAAAAACCCTTAAAATACTTTAATTAACCAATAATAACCGTCCCCCAACTTAAAAGACCTTAAAATGAATTTACCAAAGTGACCCTCCTCTTGGCCGAAACTTGACAGTTTTGCAGAGGTGACCTACGAACCCGCACCCATGGACCATGGGTGGGTCCACGAGCCATACTGGATGTCCATGGTTTGGTTCTGTGGGTTGCCTTTTGGGACCTTGACCCACGAAGTCCATCCACGGGGCGTGGATGGACCTACTGGGCGTAGGTCCCATTAGTGAGTCACAAAAACTTTGACAGCTTTTTGGTTTCTTGGGGTCTTGGGGGTTAGGCTTTAGGGTCCTCCTCAAGGACCCCTTGGGTGGTCCTTGGGGAGTCGTACCTTGACGTTTAACCCCTAAACCCCTCAACCTAAGCTCGGGATGATATTTTATCACATGAAACCCCATTAGAAATTCAAACACACAATCGTTAGGCTCTAGTTTCACTTACTAGTTTACCGGGTCGTTACATGTCCAGAGCCGGTTTAGGTTTTGTGTTATTGAAAAATGACAAGGTTATAGCTTATGCCTCCAGACAGCTTAAGGTTCGATAGAGGAATTACCCAACCCATGATCTAGATTTGGCTGCTATAGTATTCTATTTGAAAAATATGGCATCACTATCTTTATTGTGTCTATGTAGATGTGTTCACCGATCATAAGAGTCTTCAGTATGTGTATAGTCAGAAAGAGCTTAATCTCAGACAGAGAAGGTGGTTAGTGTTACTAAAGGATTATGACATGAGTATTCTCTATCACCCAGGTAAGGCTAATATTATTAATGATTTCTTGAGCAGATTGTCTATGGGTAGTACCGCCCATTTTGAGGAAGACAAGAAAGAGCTAGCTAAAGATGTGCATAGACTTGCTCGGCTATGAGTTCGACTAAGGGATTAAGATGAAGGAAGAATAGTGGTGATGAATGGGGCTGAATCATCATTAGTGTCTTAAGTGAAAGAGAAACAAGACCAAGATCCTATTTTGTTTGAATTAAAGGCAAATGTTCATAAGAAAAAAATGATGACTTTTGAACAAGGGGGAGATGGTGTATTGAGATATCAAGGTAGATTGTGTGTGAAGATCACGGAGGAAGCTCATAGCTCCACATATTCTATCCATCTAGGTTCCACAACGATGTATCATGACTTGAGAGAAGTCTACTAGATGAGTAGTATGAAAAAGGGCATTGCAGAGTTTGTTACTAAGTGTCCGAATTGCCAATAAGTTAAGGTAGAGCACCATAGGCCCGGTGGTATGGTTCAGGATATAGAGATTCTGGAATGGAAGTGGGAGATGATCAAAATGGACTTTATAACAGGTCTGTCGCGGTCTCACAGGCAACATGATTCCATTTAGGTGATTGTAGATCGAACGACTAAATCAGACCACTTTTTGCCGGTAAAGACTACCCATTCAGCAGAGGATTATTTAAAGTTATATCTTCAAGATGCAGTTAGACATCATGGAGTTCCAGTGTCGATTATTTCAGACAGCAATGCACAATTTACAGCACCATTTTGGAAGTCATTCCAGAAAGGTTTGGGTTCGGAAGTGAATTTGTGTGATGCTTTTCTTCCTTAGACTGATGGCAGAGTGCATAATTCAAACTTTAGAAGATATGTTGAGGGCCTGTGTAATTAATTTCAAGGTTAATTGGGATGCTCACCTACCTCTCATAGAGTTGGCTTATAGCAATAGTTACAACTCTAGCATCCAAATGGCTCCATATGAGGCTCTTTATGGGAGAAGATGTAGATTTCCTCTTCAATGTTTTGAGGTTGGTGAAGCAGGGTTTATAGGACCAGACTTAGTTCATCAAGCTATGGAGAAAGTGAAGGTTATTCAAGAGAGATTGAAAACAGTGCAGAGTCGTTAGAAATCTTACACAAATATTAGGAGAAGAGACTTAGAGTTTGAAGTAGATGATTAGGTTTATTTGAAGGTTGCAACCATCAAGTGTGTTATGAGATTTAATAATAAGGGGAATCTTAGTCCCCGATATATTGGTCCTTACAGGATATCCAAGAGGATTGATAATGTACCTTATGAGTTGGAGCTACCGCAAGAGTTAGCAGCAGTTCAACCAATGTTTCACATTTTCATTTTGAATAAGTGTATCGGTAATCCTTCACTTATCATACCTACTGAAGATTTGGTATTAAGGATAGCTTATCTTATGAGGAGATTCCCGTTCAGATTCAGGACCGTCAGATTCACAAGTAGAGAACCAACGAGGTAGCATCAGTCATGGTTTTGGGGAGGAATAAATTTGTTGAGGAAGCTACTTGGAAAGCTAAAGAGGATATGAAGAAGAGGTACCCACATCTCTTTGAATCCGGAGAAATTCCAAATTAAGGTACTAATCCTTTTCATGGCATTTGTTTTAAGTTGGCATGTTGTATTTACATTTTGCTTGTTTGGTGTTTGAGCTGGATGTTAGATATTACATCCTTAGCCTACTAAGAGTAATCTCATTTGAGGACGAATGTTCCCAAGGGGGAGATAGTGTAACACCCTACTATTTTAACGAGCTAGAATTGGAAAGAACCATTTTTGGAAATAATGAAAAATCTAGAATTTGGCAAGTTATGTTAACTATGAATTTTGGGTCAACTTCAAACGACCATAACTCCTAGTACATGATGGTTTAGGTAGGCTACAAGATATCAAATGAAAGGTCTTTGAATTATCTTTCCAACGCCACTGAGTTTGCTAATTTTTGAGCTCGTATGAGGGAGATAGGCCCGTTTGAAGTCGGTCTGTCCAGTTAAGAAAAGTCAGCCGGATTTAAGAGGGATATTTTGGTCTTTTCCCTACCCAATTAATAAAATTTGTTTTTTGTAATTAATTAGCTGGGGGTATAAACTGATTTGATTCAGTTTACACAATTACAAATTTCGCTAGGGCTTTGAGAGAAGAGAAAAGAGGAGAAAAGTCGAGGCGTTCTTGGAGATTTCTTGCAGAATCGAACTAATTTCGCCAAGGGTTGATCCCTAAAGATGTATGTGAGACTTTCATAGTGTTGGGTTCGTTCACCCACGCAACAATCATGTAAGAGAAATTCATTCTAGAAAGTTTTATGATCTTTAATTGTATTCTTGAAATTGAGTTTCGTTCTTGAGTTAGGATGGGATTGTTGAGTTCTTGAGGAAATCGTGTCAATTATAGTGTCATTTATGAGTAGATTCTTATGTACATGTGTTGGGTATCTGAATCTAAGGAGAAATTGAGAAAAAGAATCGAATCTAGGCGAATCAGGGTTAGAAATCGAGGAAGAAAAAATTCAGACAGAAAAGGCGCGGACTTGTTCCTTCAGAGTGAACTTTTCCTCTCCACATCGCGGAGAGATCGCAGACCCCACTGTCTCAAAAATTATTTCGCGACCAAATATTAAATACATCTATGCGTCGCGAACTTGCTCACACACAGTTTGTTTGATTGTTTTTCATGATTAACTATCTAAAAACACTCTTAATCATCACGATATCCTTCCTATAACAAATCATAACCTTTAATATATAATTCAAATTCAATGTAGAGTTAAGAGTCAAGTCTTGACAGTTCTTCGAGTCATTCCAAAAGTCTTTTATAATTGTTTTAAACTTTTTTTAAGACTTGAGCATTGAGTTGAGTAAGAGTAAGAGTGATGTTCTTTTTCTTCAAAAGATTATATGGGAACTAAGTATTCCCAAAGAGTAAACGTTTTCACATTTAAACAAAAGACGAAACACTGATTTCCAAGAGAGCTTTTGATATAGTTTTTGAGTAATAATATCAAACCACAGAAATAGTTATGTTTTTAAACATATGAGCTAGTTACATTTTGGGAATAGTATTGAGCAGCGATTTGGGGACGAGCTTGAGTTCAGATAATTCAAAGTCTCCATAAACTGTATAGCCAACATGGGTAAAAAAGGGTCATACTTTTTAGATGATTCCTTAATTCATTTAGCATAGACTAGTGGATCCACTTAGTAGTTAGGTTCTACACCCCCGTGAAGGTATAGGACGGCCCTAGCAGCGTGAGGCAAGACGTTGTATCATCACATAACTCATAGTGATGGTTGTCGGTTAGAGAACTGAAAATAGGGTTCACGCTGTAAAATAGACATGAACAATCAACTCAATAATCTCAATACACAATATACAACAATTCAATAATTAGGAATATAAATTCAAAAATCAGGAACTCAGAACTCAACATCAACTCATCTCAAAAATACTGAAATCTACGAACAGAACCCTAGATTTACTCTTGCGCTTTTTTCAAACTAATACTCTCTTTCATTTGTAAAAATGAAACATTTAGGAATCATATAGTTCCCTTAGCTTTAACTAAAAAATTAGAGTTCATGTGGAATACAAACATGCACAAAAACTCAAGCATCTCAATGTATAATAATATATATAACAACTCATGATCTAGGAATTAGAACTCAGAATAAATAACATAACTCATAAAAAAAATTCTCGTAACTAAGGTATAACCCTAGATTAAACTTTTACTGACTGAGTTGAGATGTGGGGTGTGAGGATGAACATAGTCTATCACTATGAATAGCCTTACATACTCTATTATGAAGCCACTGGAGACTTGATTTTATCTTGAGCTTGAGAAAGAACATTAGCTTTTTGGAGGAAACCTTTGATCTTGGAATCTTGGTGCTTGCTTTTGATAAATGGAACACTTTTATGAAGTTCTTAGAGTGGAAGAACATGAGAAAATTGTCATGCCCCAAGTCTACACCATGGACGTGGCCAACACAAGAGAACTATCTCCGGTCTCCAAGAGAACCCTTAATCTTGTTGACTACTTGGCGGAAGACTTAACTCAAGAAATAATGAGCTTTAAATGTAGAGTTAACTCATTTATCTCAAATAAAATCAACTAAAATGTCTTGAAGTACTCAATATTATAGGTATAATAGTTTGCAAAACATGTCAAAATAAAAAGGAAATACTGGGAGACTCCTTAACTCTAAATATCTATGAAGTCTCTATTGTTCAACGTGGATGTCGGGACAAGACCCGCGACACCCTCAAATTACTAAACTTAAAAGAAAAAGGGGAGTCCTCTGGAATACATGGAGGCTCACAAAAAGCTAACTAGAGTGCCCAACGATGTCTACGGAGCACTTGTTGATGATCCTAGACACCTGAATCTACATCATAGAAAGATGCAAATTAAATGAAATCAGTACAATGAATGTACGAATTTGTAATAAAGCTGAATGAATAACTAACTGAACTGATAAGTATTGAATAATAGTCACCTCAACTCAACTCAATACAAAACAATAATAAGAGATGAAATATTTAAAGCTTCATAAATAAAAGATGCTAACTCAAGGATGCATATAAAATATAATAAATTACTCTTTACTCTTATTTGAGAGATTCTCTAACCAACAACCATCACTATGAGCTATGTGATGATACAATGTATCGTCCATGCTGCCAGAACTGTGCTATACCTTGCTAGGGTATAAAACACCTCAACTAAGTGGATCCAGTAAGGCTATGCTGGAAAACAATAAGGAGTCATCTAAAAAGTACGATCATTTACCCATGTTGGATATATGGTTTATGAGATGAGTTGTCTGAACTCTTCCTGATATTAGTGCTCAATACTACTCTCAATAAATATATATATTCATGCTCAAGTAGAAATTCTATTTCTCTGTTTTGAGGTAATTACTCAAAAGATCATCTATAAGAGGCAATGTCTCAATTATCTCTCGAAACTCTTTTAATCCTTTATGAAAATCAAAGTTCTCTTTCTCAATGTAAAATTGATACATTTGGGAATCAAATAGTCCCCTCATACTGTACAAAAAATCATTACTTAAACTCTATTCAAAACTCGTCTTTACTTTCTCAAACATCAATTTAAGACAAAAGAGTCCGGTTAAAAGATTCTCAATAAGAACCCAATAATAACTAAATAATAAGATTCATGCTGAAAAATAGACATGAACAATCAACTTAGAATTCTCAATGCAATTCAAAATTAGGAATAAAACTCATAACTCAACAACGATAGTCATATCAACAATTATCAAAACTAAGGATGTAACACTAGATTATTCTTTACTGATAGAAAGTAAATCTAGGGCGTGAGGACGAACTCGGTCCATCACTATGATAGCCTTACATACCTGGGAAGAACAAAGTTCTTGGCAAAATTGATGAAATTCGAAGAACAATAGAAGATCCTAGATTTTCTCCTTTTGAATCCTTGATCTAAGTCTTTGAAGTGTTAAAGAACATAAAATAATGTTTTAACAATGTTTAGACCCCTTAATAAGGTGAAATTAGGTCATGGTTTAGGTTTAGAAGGTGTTGAAAAAGACCAAACTACACCTCTTAAAACCACTGAAAAACCTTTTATGGGTCCATATACGGTTCGTGGTTTGTTCTATGAACCATAGATCCTATCCGTGCAATTTATATTTAATTTTCGGGTTCAAAAGTCCATTCTACAGGTCCAAAAAATGGCCCATAGTAGTTCTTACGGTCTGTACAATAGATTTGTAGGAATTGGATCACAAAATTCAGACTTTTTGAAGTTTTCAATGGTTTGACAGTATAGGTCATCGTTCAACCTACGACACTTAGGTTGGATTCTTTGTTCAGAGACTCCGAAAAGTCTAATATGGAAGTCTATGGTAAAATGGTCCTATTCTCTTGCTCCGAACTTAAAATAAGGCAAACTTTGTGGTGTTGGAAAGAGGACTCAAATACCTTCAATTCAATAGGTCATTGGCTACCGAATTCATTCTGTGTTGGGAGATATGGTCATTTTAAGTTGACCTAAGTAGAACCTTAGCTTCCCTTAGCTCCCGGGGAAAAAATGCCTCAAGAAAGCATTCTCAAACACACCCCAGCCTAAAGTGGTCCCCCCTCTATCATGTTCTTCTTCCCTTAATCATACTATATCCTAGCAACACCTTTGATTTGATAGGAAGAAAACTCCACACGATGTGCATGATCAACACACATGACCTTAAACACTTTATGAAGTTCTTCCACAAAGTTCTCAAGACCCTCAGTGACCTTTGACCCTTTGAACTTTGGGGGATTCATCCTAAAAAAACTCATGGATTCTAGATATATCAGTCACATCCTGGCGACTTACTCCTTGTTAACCAGCCTGATTTTCCACAACCTAAGTCAACATCTGAATAGCATTCCTAAACTCAGCATTGGTGACATCACCCTGGGGGTTGCACTTCTGGTGTTTTGGGAGCTTCTTGACCTTGGGGATTAACATTCCTCCTAGAGGTATGTCGAAAAACTCTTCATGAAGGCATGATCTGAAAATACACGCATAAGCACAAGTTAGAAGAAACTTTTATAGAGTTGAACTCTATCGCACGAATATGTGTAAGAAGAAGGGGAAAGTTCCTAAATGTCATAGTTTCCTCATTATAGATGTGGTGCTCTTCACATCGATAAGAAGGAATCTACTAGACACGACTTCACAGACATCCTATGACTCTTGAACTCTGTGCTCTGATACCAAGTTTGTCACTCCATGAGTGTATGCCCTGGACATGGCCGGTACAGAAGGACCATTTCTGGTCGCCAACTGAACCCTTGGCCTTGCTGATTACTTAACGGAAGACTTAACTCAAGAAATAAGGAGCTTTAAATGCATAATTTAACTCATTTATCTCGAATAAACTCAACTGAAATGTCTTAATGTACTCAATATTATAAATATAATAGTTTGCAAAACATCTCAAAATAAAAGGGAAATACTAAGAGACTCTTCAACTCTAACTATCTAGGAAGCCTCTATAGTTCAACATGGATGTCAGACCAAGTAGGCGCACCAAAAGCTATCTGGAGTGTCAAATGATCTCAATGCAGAAAGATGTAGGTGTAATGACATCAGTCTATTGATGATCATGTATCTGCTTCATAGAAAGATGCAGTTCTAATGACATCAGTACATTGAATGTACAAGTATGTAACAAAATTAAATGAATAAATAACTGAATTGATAAGGATGGAAGAATACTCAACTCAACTCAATACAGAGTAATAATAAGAGATGCAATATTTAAAGCCTCATAAATAAAAGATGCTAACTCAAGGATTTATATAAAAGTACAATAAATTACTCTTTACTCTTATTTGGGAGATTCTCTAACTGAAAACCATCAGTATGAGCTATGAAGTGATACAATGTCTCGCCCACGCTACCAGAACTATCATACACCTTGCCATGGAATAGAACACCTCGACTAAGTGGATCCACTAAAGTTATGCTCGAAAGCAACAAGGAATCGTCTAAAAGGTACAATCCTTTACCCATGTTGGCTACATGGTTTATGAGGAATGTGAGTTTTCTAAACTCATCCCCATATCGATGATCATTACTACTTCCAATAAATATACATACTCATGCTCAAGTAGAGAAAATCCTTCTCTGTTTTTAGGTAATTTCCTCTTTAGGAGGCAATGTCTCAATTATCTCTCAGAACTCTTTTAATTATTTATGAAAATCAAAGTTTTCTTTTTCAATGTAAAAATGATACATTTTGGAATCAAATAGTCCTCTCATACTTAACTCAAAATCATTTTTTAAACTCTACTCAAAACTCATCCTTACTTTCTCAAACATCAATTTAAGACAAAAGAGTTTGGTTAAAAGATTCTCAATAGTAAATCGATAATAGGGTTCATGCTGAAAAATAGACATGAACAATCAACTCAGGATTCTCAACGCAAGATATAGCAACTCAAAATCAGGAATAGAACAGAATTATAAAATCTAAGGAATTCATTACTGATAGAAATTAGATGTAGGGCATGAGGACGAACTCGGTTCATCACTATGATAGCCTTACATAATTGGAGAGAACAATGTTCTCTGAGAAATCGACGAAATTTGAGGAACAATATAAAATGCTATATTTTCTCCTCTTGAATCCTTGCTCTAAGTCTTTGAAGTGTTAAAGAGCGTAAATTAATGTTTGAACACCGTTTAGCACCTTAATTAGGTGAAATGGGGTCGTGGTTTAGGCTTAGAAGGGGTGGAAAAAGACCAAACAACCCCTTTTAAAAATCAATGAAGAACCTTTTAACGGTCCATTTATGGTTCGTGGTTTGTTCTACGGACGGTAGATTCCATCTATGAATTTATATTAATTTTTTGGGCTCAAAAGTCCATTCCACTAGTCCAAAGGACGACCCGTGTTTGTTCTTACGGCCCGTAGAATGGATCTGTAGGAAATGGATCCCAAAATTCAAACTTTCTGAAGTTTTCAATGGTTTGATAGTACGGGTCGTCGCTCGACCTCTTACTCGTATCTTGGATCTGTCGTTCACAGACTCAGAAAACTCGAATGTGACAGTCTTTGGTAAAATGGTCTTATGTTTTTTTTGGCCAAACTCGAAATAAAGTAAATTTGGTGGCATTGGAAAGAGGACTCAAAGACCTTCAATTTGATAGGTTATGAGCCACCTAATTAATTATGTGCTGGGAGATATGATCGTTTGAAGTTGAATGATATACTCAATTCAAACACTCAAAAATGACTTAGAATATGGTTAAAAAGCTTGAGAAAGCAACAAAATAACTTTAGAACGTGTGCAGGAAGTTGCTGAAAAAATATTGCAACAAGCCTTCACAGAAAAATCTATCGTTCGTCGAAATTTCTACCATTTATAGGTCCTATCGTAGAACAAGACTTCACTAACACATGCATAACTTTTTACTCCGAACTCGAAATGAAGCAACATTGGTGACATTGGAAAGAGGACTCATAGAATGCTAATTTGATAGGACCTGGGCCGCCTAATTCATTATATGCTGAGAGAGATGGTTGTTTGAAGTTGACCAAAGGAGAATCTTATGTCAAAACTTAATCGCTAAGGAAGTTTTAAACTCAACTTTGTGCTAGGGATTTCTTGTGACCTTAATTCATCTTCAAATTTATTCTCACACTAAAGAATTGACCTTAACACCTAAGTATAATTTAAGAATTACCCGTCACGACCTTATATATAAATGAAGAATAGTTTGGGTTTTAACTTAGAAATTTTCAGTGTAGCAATTATAGTTATATAACACCATCAGAACAAAACAATGAGATGATCACAATGAGGTTATATAATTATAACATCGAGGTTATACATTTAGTCGTAGTTTTTCTTGATTATATTACATTATTATAATTTACAATGAGTTAGGTAGATCCTAAATATAGAATTGAATATATAGAAGTGCGGAATGAAAATGGAAGAAAATCTAAAAACTAGAAATAAAGATATGAGAAATTTTAGGAAGAGATCCAAGAATTTACAAGAAGACGGTATTATAAAATCCTGACAAGCTCCAAATAACATGTAGATCTATGAGAAGAAATCCAACACATTTACTTGAGAAGAAGAATTAAAATAATAAATTTGGATCTTGACCCTTTATTGATGAAGTTAAGACAACAGTTAAAATGTAAAAACTAATCGTCTTCTTAAGATAAATATAAAAAAAAAATCAAAGATATCATAAGATAATTATCTTTTCAAAGGACAAACTACAAAGGTTTAAAGTACTCTCATTATCAATAATTTCAATGTACTGTGTTCTCAATGAAAAAAAAAACCACTCCTATATATAGGAGAAAAAAAGGAGGCTGCCAGCACTAATAAACCCTACACAAATCATCTAGAACTTGGCAAATACAACCCTAGATTAGTGTTCAAGCTAGAAACTAAAGCCCAAATATTTGTGGCTGGACTAAGGACTTTTTGGGTTCTTTTGATTGTGCCTTTTGAGCCCCATTTGGACTTGATCGGACTGTTGATTTTAGCTTCATATAAGGGCGTTGTCCTCCTTTTAATTTGGGCGCCACTTTGGACCTTTTTTTGACTGAATTTCGGACCCCAATCTTGCTCCGTGTACATCAATTTGTACCACAATATAATTGGAGCAGTTGGACAATTCATACCCCTTTGGCTTGGACTCTACATACCCAACAAGACACTATTTGATCTACAATTAAAGCTCATTGAGCTTGTAATTAAATTTCTTGGTTTGATATCTTTGTCATGAGCCTTCTTGAAACTTGTAAAACTTCATCCTTGTCTTTCAATGGACTATGACTTCGACTGGTCAAAAATTCAAATAATAATAATAATAAATTATTTACTTAGTTTATGATAATGATCTTCTTACTAAGATTATAATTTTGTGGGTTTTAATGATATGATAGATATGGTTTAATATTGACCTACGATCAATCCAATGTAAATCAATACATATAATGTTATTTACAAGATTTTGCAAATATTATCTTGTAAATATAACTCAAACCAATCATAAAAATCCTTGAGACAAGAAAACCACTCTAAGGTCCTTAAACTTTGACTAGCCAAAAATGCAAATAGTAATAATATATTATTTACCTATTTGATGATAATGATCATCTTACTAAGATTATGATTTTGGTGGGATTTTAAGATTTGATAGATTTTGTTTAATGTTGACTTATGATCAAATCGAATGTAAATCAATACACAGAATGTTATTTACAAGATTTCCAAATATTATCTTGTAAAAACAACTCAAACTGACAACAAAAATCCTTGAGACAAGAAAATCACTTTAAGGTATTTAAACTTTGATTGTCCGAAAATTCAAATAATAATAATAATACTAAATATTTTACTTATTTATGATAATGATTTTCCTTTCCTACTAAGATTATGATTGCGGTGGGTTCTTAAAATTTGGTTTAATATTGACAAATGTCAAATCCAGTGTAAATCAATACATATAGAATGTTATTTACATTATTTCTAAATATTATCTTGTAAAAACAACTCAAACCAACAGTAAAAATCCTTGAGATGACAAAACCATTTTGAGATATTTAAACATTGACCGGCCAAAAATTCAAATAATTATAAATTAGGAAAAAAGGTCTCAAATATATTCGAACGTTGACCGAAATTGTTGTAGCAATCCCAAACTTTGGGCAGGACCTATTACCCCTGCATTATTTAATAGTGTATCTTAAAGACATATAAGTTCTCAGCTGGAAAACTTACTATTTATAATGATGTAATGTTTATGATGTCCACGTGGGCACCTATATATCTTTAAACTACACTATTAAATAGTGTGGCGGGGGGTGGGGGGGATAGGTCCTGGCCAAAGTTTGGGATTGTTACAGCAATTTGGGTCATAGTTCGACTATATTTCGAACCCTTTTCCCTATAAATTATTTACCTATTTATGATACAGATGTTTTCACTACTCTGTCAGCCTCTCCTTCTTCTTCTTCAATGTGAGCTCTGTGGACAGACTTGACGCCTTTAGCCCACTCAAAGAACTTCATGTTTACATAATTATCAGAAACATCCACAATTTCAACAATCTCATATTCGAAATCTTATAGATTATTACCTTTCAGTTGAGCACTCTGTTTGCAACAAATTTTTAAAGTGACAGAAAATAAATTGCAATCACAAAAAAATAAGAAGAAACATAACTTTATTGATAAAGATTGTGGGTACAATTTTGTTCCTCCCTTGATTCTACTCTCTTAAGATTTATCCATGATTCGAGGGCAATTAGTGGTGTATTTATTGAGGAAGATTTAGATTTGACCTCTATATGAATATTCTATGAATTTGTGGAATATTCGAGATGCATTTTAACATAATTTAGTACCCTTTATATAGGCATAAACTAAGGTTTAGGGTTGAGTAGCCTTCAAGAATTCTAATTAAAACTGAACACACTTTCTAGAGTCCCAATTCGAACTGAACAGGTCTTGTAAAGTCCCACAAAATTTCAGTGTCTACACACTCCATTTTTTGTATACCGCCCAAACATCACCTTTCCTAGAGAAGATCTTGTATACTTCCCTCTTCATAAGTTCTGCTGCTATTACATGTGAAAAGTTGTTGGTTAATATATATTTGTTCAACTTACTGTTTCGAAACTTAAACTGCCCACAATCAATTGGCATTGTATTATCATGCCACATGTAATACAAACTCAGGGAGAAGATCTATATTCTTTATCTGCCCATAGTAACGGGGCAAGGCATCTTCATTGTTGTATATCACCCAACATTGAACGAAATGAAACTTCTCTGGTGAGCTCTCAGCAGAAAATTTGTAAAACTCGGGTTCAGGAACCTTATTAGGTACTGATGCAACATAGTTTTCTGCAAAATTTATAGAATTCATGATATAAATTGTCGCTCTTTGGTTTATGGATGAAACAGAAATGCCTACTTGGTCAGTAGGTAAGGAGGAAGGGTCTAGCTCAAAGGATCCTTCAGGAACATCATCCCTCTCCATCCCTGTCATCTTCATAGAAGGAATTCTATGAGAGAATCTAAACATATTCATTGCAGGAACTAGAAATGGATCTCCTGCTCGACCGAAAAGACAAGTAAAGCCTTTTGCTTTAACCAAGTACGCAACATGCACACCAATAGAATCAACATAGTTTGACAAGACCTCAATAAATTCATAGTTGAAATTTTTATTGCTCCCAAGATGAGGACACCAGTTCATATCCCAATATTTAGAGAGGGGCCAAGTTTCTCCTTTCAGTGGAAAAATTGCTAAAGTTTGTATATGCATATTCAAAGATTTTCAACTCAGTCATAGTAGAAGGCCCTACATTTGAAGGAAGATCTACACTTCCTTTTGCAGCCTCCTATCTTTGTGTTCTGGAAGCTCTCTTCAAAGGACAAATGTTTCACCTCAGAGGACTCCTTAGTAGGAGAGGGATATCCTACCCCCTTAAATCACTTAGGAGCATCTTCTTCTTCATCACTTAGATAGTTGACACAATGTCTACATCGCGTACATCTTGGTTGGTTTTCCTTATTAAGACACTAAAAATTTTGCCTAAGCAGATAAGCACTTACTACACAATTTTTACAGTAGATTTTATCGATGTCTTTTTTCTATTTACCATCATCTCTTAAGCAACGATGACCTCTTTTTTGTTGCAATCCATCACTAGTCTACAATGAAAAACAATGTGTCATTCACCATAAAGATCAACGTTGTACAGAAATCAAACTCCAAACCATCAGATAAAGGAACCCCAGAAAACAAATAATAACTTGTTTGTTTGAGAATGCAAATGAAAGAGGAAAATTCTCAAGTGAAGAAATTTGTATGTATAGAAAAATTCTCAAGATTATGGTAATACATTATGTCTTAATGAATAGGATACAAGAGGATTACTAGTTTCTCTCATTCTTTACAATATTTTAATTGATTTAATTTAAGGATAAATTTTAAATTTTATTTCTTCTGATATATTTTAAGCATTTTAATTTTGTGAGTAGGTGTTGTGAGAGTAAAATTGGAATTTTATTTAATTCAATTTGGTGAGTAGGAGCCAAGAGGGTAAATTTTGAAGTTAAGATCTTGTATTTTGTTAAGCATTTAATTGTATGAGTAGGAGATATGAGAGTAGTTTGGAGTTTTATTTAATTTAATTTGATGAGTAGGAGCCAGGACCAAGAGGGTAAATTTTGAATTTTAATTTTAGTGATATTTTCTCAAGTATTTAATTTGATGAATAGGAGCCAGGACCAAGGACCAAGGATGGTAAATTTAAAATTAAATTTAATTTAATTTGATGAGTAGGAGCCAAGAGGTTAAATTTAAATTTAAATTTTAGTGATATTTTGTGAAGTATTTAACTTGATAAGTAGGAGCCAGGACCAAGGAGGTTAATTTAGAATTTAATTTAATTTAATTTGATAAGTAGAAGCAAAGATATTAAATTTTGAATTTTAGTTCTTGTATTGTTTTCTTAAGAATTAAATTTGATGAGCAAGAGTTAAGAGAGTAAATCTAGAGTTTTATTTAATTTAATTTGATGAGTATGCGCCATAAGAGTAAGTTTTTAATCTAATTTAATTTAATTTGATGAGTAGAAATATGGTTAATTTCAAATTTTAAATTCTTGTGATATTTTCTTAATCATTTTATATAGAAATCACGTTCTATATAGACAGTTTTTAGAAATAACATTACTCTTAAATATGAATTAACAATACAAAATTTAATATTATATATGAATAATGAAATGATTTAATAATTAATAAATTTTAAAATTTGTGAAATCTTGACATGCAAAATATCACAAATGAGTATTTCAATTAATTAAAAAATTAAAGGTTCTTATTAAAATATTCTAAGGATTAATATCACAATTTATTGATATTTCAGGAGCTAAGAACAAATATACTATGTAACAACATAAAGTCAAAATGATTTAAAAATAATTTTTGAGTCTTATAAATACTTATTTTACTTTACTGTGAATTCAAAACCAAAAATATGAAGGTCCAGATTTGAAAGTAAAATAACTTATACAAATGATCTAAGCTGGAAATGTAATAAATTATTGTATATAAAAGGAAAATTAGACTATGATTCTTAAATTTCATAATTGAAACAAATAAGAAGGGATCCAAAATACTCTACTACCATTAGTGGCAAATTACTTATTGTGCATGAATTCCCTCTACGCTCCTACTCATCAAAGTAAATTAAATTAAATTCTAATTTTACTCTCTTAGCTCCTATTCATCAAATAAATGGTTAAAAAGTATCACATGGACTAAAATTAAAAAATTTGTTATAAAACTAAAGCAAAATAAGACAAGAAATATAGAGATGAAAGGAATAGAAATAGGGAGACAAGAGAAGAAAGCTTTTCTTATTCTTTCTAGTATTCTTGTTATAAAACTAAAGCAAAATAAGACAAGAAATATAGAGATGAAAGCAATAGAAATAGGAGACAAGAGAAGAAAGCTTTTCTTATTCTTCTAAGTATTCAATTAGAAATTAAATCTTCAAGTGTATCCAACACTACAAGAAAACTGCCCAATAGCGAAGGGAAAACTGGTCGCTATAAGTACGAACCTGGTCCCAAAAGGGGAAATAGCGACCAGTTACACTTGTCCTTATAGGCCTAGTCGCTAAGGACCTTTAGAGACGAGATTATCGGGCTGGTCGCTGATTCTTTTTCGCGACTAGTTTATCACTGGTCCTTAAAAATACTTTTAGGGACCATATATCTGGTACCTATTCGTACTTATTGAAATTGAAATTGTGGTCATTAAATCATTTTGCGACTAGTTTCTAACTGGTCCATAATTATTTTAGGACGACTTCTAAACTGGTCTGTAAATCAGTTTGTGACCAGCTTGAAGCTGGTCTATAAATAAATTTTTGACCAGTTTGAAATTGGTCCGTAAATGAGTCTGCGACCAGTTTGTAGCTCGTCCAATTTACGAAAACTTTTAAGCTGGTTCCTAAATCATTTCGGGACCATTTTGAAGGTGGTCCATAAATCATTTCACAACCATTTAAAATTTCCTACCCAAAGGAATAAGGACTAACAATCTACTCCTTAGATCACATATAATTTGCACCTAGAAAATATGATCATCAATATAAAGTTGTCACTTTCATATATAATATATAATGTAATTAAAAAATAAGGTGAATATAAGTCATCTCACTAAGCTAGTAACAATATTGTGATCATGAATCCTTAGCAAAAAAATTATATACTATCCTTAAACTATATATAATCCAAAGTTGCCTTCACCTTCCCAACAAAAAATGATCAATCTACATGTTGTTTAACATCGAGTTTCTGCAAATTTTCAGCATCCAAAATCTGTAAAAGAATTTAAACTTTCATTTAGAAAACCTATATATAAAAATAAACAGAAAGGACACAAATGCTATTTTTGTTTCCAAGTTACGTACACATTTTGGAGGTGGGAAATCAACAGGATTTGGTTTGATTTATGATTCCGTTGAGAATGCCAAGAAGTATGAGCCAAAGTATAGGCTCATCAG
>JAJOOG010030166.1:0-28244 GCA_029582565.1 Solanum infundibuliforme
TATATGATAAGCACCTCTTGTGTTACTATATTTTGACACCTCCTCTTAGGAAATTCGTCTCAGCTGAAGTATAAGTCCCTTAGAACATTATCTAACCTGTTGTTCTTCAAGATCACAAGAGAAAATCTTGGTCCTTTTGGCTAGAAATCGAATTACACTCTTCTCTTTGGTAAGTAGTAAAACCTGTTTTTGAACTTGGTAGCGTTAAGTAGATTAGGCATATCTCGTTCTGTAGAACATTGTTTACTGTGAATAAATATGATTTGGAAAGATAATACGTATATGTACAACTCTTATGTTTATGTTAAACTCTAATTTGGTTGTTATGGATTCGAAATATGGGACGCATCATAGGACAAGTTCTGTCTAGATTCTGAAGTTTGAAATCCTGTATGGACAACTGTTAGTGTTGTGAATATATCTTTTTATCCAAAATACATTTTATGGTGATTCTTGGTTGTTTGCAACCTCAAGAGAGGTACCTACATCTTTCATGAAAAGTATACAGTCTAGTTTTGCCGTTTGCCATTTCAAATCTTAGTTGCAACATGATGCACTAGGATGGCTAGAATTTACTGTTTGGGAGCATTGTCGTATTTGTACAGGCTAGGCTTACTTGTGATGATAACCCTATTTTATGTCATCATTATTGAGCTGATAGAAAGTAAATAAGTTATTGAATTCATTTTTTAAGGTTGTATATAGGGTGTACAAGTTGAAGACTTTGATACGCTGCTAGGTCTACGGTTTGACTCATGGAGTTTTGTTGGACTGTTTTTGTGCTAAAGAACTGAGGTTTGTGTATAAACCTATACTTGTATTTTTTTTATCTTTTGGTATATCTGAAAGTTATCTTGGTACCTTGGTTACATCTTGTCACTTTGCATTGTCGTATTGGTATTCTTTAATACATTAAAGACGCTTGTGTAATTCGCCCACTTGTACGGATTGTCTGTTCACTTGGCACTCTTGTTAGGACCTTGTCCTTCTTGTAGGTGTGACTTCATCACTCTTGGTATGCCTCTTGGTTCGGATCATTTGCCATCTTGACTCTGGATTTTTATTTCGTCTTAAGAATGGAAGTTGTCCATTTTAAGTACGAACTAGGAAGCCATTTTTAATATGGTTCTTGGTTCTCTTGATTATTGGGTTTTGACTCTTCTTGATGTAGGGCGTTGATCCTTCTTGATACCTTCTCGTGATGAGTGTGACGACATGATGTATATATTGGGTGAGCGTTGTTGTTCAATCTCTTGAAAAGTTGTGCTATTAGCATTCTTGACATTTGGACCTTTAAATATTGAACTTGATACTCCTTGTATATTGTTTACATGATTTATTGATTTTGTTTCGATCGTGCTGCCCTTGACTTGAGATTGATAACTTGTCGAATTTGAGGGCTCCAAACCTATAGTTTTTACACCACTAAGCTATATGCTTAGCAATAGTTGTTTCTATCGTAGGGGCTGTTCGCGATGATGCTTAAAGCTGGATTGAAGATGGAGATTTTGAAAGCCTCAAGGAAGATCACATTTGCATGTAGGCATATATAGTTTGTATAAACCTTGGGACTTGTACATGATCTTTGTGCTGTATATTTACAGGAGATTTTGAAGGTTGATTTGGTCATGTCACCATGGGATGTAATATAAGTATGGTTATACGTTTTTTATCTTTTTGGGGTGTGTAAACCCAAGTCTTATAATATACTAATTTGCTATATGTCTTGAAAGTTGTGGGAAGCATGAGCCGGTTGATTTCGGTACTCGGAAGCCAGTAATATTCTTGTTATTTCACCATCGAGTGTGAGATTAACATATGCATAAAGATCTGGTCGGTTAATTGCTTAAATGTTATATTTTTTTTTTGGAGTTTGTTATGAATCTAATCCCTCTACTAGATTAAAATCAATATGTTCTCATAATTTGGTTTTAAATATCGCATGTATTTAATTAGATTATTTGTTTAAGTAGTGGTATCGTTTTGAAAGGATCGCTAGATAACCAATCAATTTTCCTTTTGTCAACCCCTTTAGTCACATACTAATTTCCTATAGCCAACACATAGATCATAATAGGAACTACCATGCATATATCATTTGCAACAATTGGCACACTTATTCCTAAGTTTTATAACCATGAAAAGAATACAAATATTATTAGTACTTATTCGGGGTTGTTGGCAAATACCATATAAAAGACAAATATTAACATACTCGGGATGATATATGGTGAGAATTTGGGCCTTGTCAGCCAATTAGTGGATCTCTAGTAACACTATTGCACTGATACGTCCATCTATCAGATTGTGCCACTGCCTTTTTCCAACTAAAAGAAACTAGTTCAACAACATCAATTTCGAGAAAATGCGTAACACTGAAAATTCTATGTATATCACAGACTAAGAACAAGTGTCTTCTATTGGAATATATCCTATAAGTATGGAAGAAATATAGAACTCAAGAGTTTGTTACATCCTCCTAAGAAGATGTGCCTAGAACTGCTACAGCTCATATATGTAACAAGGTAACCAATCATTTTTAAGCATATACTATAACTTTCTCAATTGAACCAACGTGATACAAATGGTACAAATGCGCCTTTAGATGCAAATAATGTAAAAGCCTTTACATACCTTGTGGAGTCAGACGGTTGAATAAAATGAGTTCAATCTAGTCTAAATTTTGGTAACTTAAGATCCTTTTCTGTATGTTACATGTAAACACTTTATCTACCATTAACCTTAACCATAGTAAGCATAATATGAATAACATGATTAGGTACAAGTGGAAATTGACTTCTTAACTTCGCTCTATCACACGATCTGGATTATGAAGGAAGGTAACATTTCCTAAATGTCCAAGTAGCCCCCTAATTATAAATGTGGCGCGCAACACATTCAAAAGTAAGGTTCTACTAGACACGGCATTGTAGACTCCCTTGGACAAACTGCTCTGTTACCACTTTTGTCATACCCCAACCCAAGGTGAGGCAGACAAGTATCATATGAAAACATGCTTTACAAGTGATATATGATGAGACAGTGAACTACTATGCAAATAGATTTACTAATGAGAAGCTACATGTACAACACATGTTGACTAGATGAACCAAAACATGTGACAAGTAAAGCTATGAATACAGATGATAGCTTTACAATGTCTACAAAGCTTCTACTAGAATCCATGACTGTACCACTATGAAAATATGCATAGTAAAGACTCAGAAAGTCCCAAATCAACTGGAGCTCACCAGATTATCAAGTGCTTCAATTGGGGAGATCTACTAGCTGAGTGTCTGTACCTGCATCATGAAATGTAGCATCCCCATTAAAGGATCTCAGTACGAAAGAATATACTGAATATGTAAGGCATAATACAACCATATGTAAAATATGAGCTCAAATGATTCCAAATATAAATAGATAAGGATTTGAGACCACCTTTGCTTATACTTGTGGAATCATGTATGTTACATTCTTTTCTTTACTTTTCTGTACTTTATAATCATTGTAGGGCATGTGAAACAAATGACCAGCTGATCAGTGGTAGAAGAGGATGACCCATGCTAGGCATTTTAACCCCTGGGATGCTGTCCTGATTATTACACAAATTGGGATCAACCTATGCTAGGCTTTCGCCCCTGAGATGCCACCCTTCTATACCAATTGGGATCGGCCCATGCTAGGCTTCCACCCCTAAGCTGCCACCCTTATATACCAACTGGGAGCGACGCATGCTAGGCTTTTACCCCTAGGCTACCACCCATAATTATACAGATTGCTTCACTTAGCTTCTTTAATTTGTGAGATTGTTGTTTTGGGGTTCATAACTCTTTTTAGATTGTTATTTTGATGATCATAACTCGTTTGAGATTGTTGTTTTCGATGTCATAATCCTTGTTGAGATTTGGAATATGGACCAGTAGTAGAAGACATATAAATATGGACTTACGATAATAACAATGACATGGGAAGCAAATGTGACACAAACGTAATATTTAGGATCTTATATGACTCAGTAAGCATTTTGACATCTCAAATTGAAGCACATATCAAGTGAAGACATTTAACATTCAGCCAACAGATTTGAACTCTATATAATAGTAAAATACTCACTAACTAATATCAAATACAAGGTGTACATGATTGTGGAACCAAGGGGGAACGTGGGCATATTCAACTAAAGGACGGATGCATATTCCAAGTAAGTACATATAAGATGTGCAATAGACCAAGTAGTGATCTTGTGAGATAACATTATAGTCTAACACAATGGGAGTAGTAACCAATAAAAGGAACATATGAACATGTGAAAAGATGGCATATATGATGGAATAGAAAAGTGAAGCAAGTTGGCATTATATGGGCAAATTGTATATCCAACATATAAACATATGTACCAAGTGTATTCTAGGATCGTTTTGATATCTATAAGAGGATTGTGTGCCAAGGGTACTTTAATGATGAAACAAATTTAAATCTTGCATGTTAATACTTGGTAGAGTAAGCACGTACATTTAGTAATAAACTCATATTAGAGCACTCACTTTAGTTCTCTAGGGAGTAGGAACTGCAACTATGGATCAGTCACTACCAAGGTCACTTAGAAAGCTTACTTTGTAATACAAGTGTTGGATTCATGCAAAGAAATAGGAAATTGAATAGCCTTATATACCTTATTTTCTGACCAATATAACTATCACGATTCAGCCTCCCATTTTGGTGCTAATCTACAATATAAGTCATGATTAATCTAATGTTAGCAACTAATCACATTAAGGCCCTCAAAACATGGTAGCTAAACACTTGGGGAAAGTAGGCCCACAACCCTTAGACAAATGGTGAGCCACCATACCCTTCTTCTATACATTAATACAACTGCATACATCATTTGCCAAGATGCCCAAGTTGCCCCCAACAATAATAAACATAAGGTAGCCACTATCAATCCCCAAAAATCTTTCAATTTAATTATGGAAGGAATATAGAACTCAAGTGTTTGTTACATCCTCCTAAGAAGATGTGCCTAGAACTGCTACAGCTCATATATGTAACAAGGTAACCAATCATTTTTAAGCTTGCACTATATCTTTCTCAATTGAACCAACGTGATACAAATGGTACAAATGCACCTTTAAATGCAAATAACGTAAAAGCCTTTACATACCTTGTGGAGTGAGATGGTCGAATAAAATGAGTTCAATATAGTCTAAATTTTGGTAACTTAAGATCTTTTTATGTATGTTACATGTTAACCCTTTATCTACCATTAACATTAACCATAGTAAGCATAATATGAATAAAATGATTAGGTACAATTGGAAATTGTCTTCTTAACTTCGCTCTATCACACGATCTGGATTATGAAGGAAGGTAAGATTTCCTAAATGTCCAAGCAGCCCCCTAATTATAAATGTGGTGCACAAAACATTCAAAAGTAAGGCTCTACTAGACACGACATTGTAGACTCCCTTGGGCGAACTGCTCTGATACCACTTTTGTCATACCCCAACCCAAGACGAGGCGGACAAGTAACATATGAATACATGCTTTACAAGTGATCTATGATGAGACAGTGAACTACTATGCAGATAGATTTACTAATGAGAAGCTACATGTACAACACATGTCAACTAGATGAACCAAAACATGTGACAAGTAAAGCTATGAATACAGATGGATAGCTTTACAATGTCTACAAAGCTTCTACTAGAATCCATGACTATACCACTATGAAAATATGCATAGTAAAGACTCAGAAATCCCTGAATCATGCTGGAGCTGACCAGAGTATCAAGTGCTTCAATTGGGGAGATCTACTAGCTGAGTGCCTGTACCTGCATCATGAAATGTAGCATCTCCAATAAAGGATGTCAGTACGAAAGAATGTATTGAATATGTAAGGCATAATACAACCATATGTAAAATGTGAGCTCAAATGCCAAATACAAATAGCTAAGGATTTGAGACCACATTTGCTTATACTTGTGGAATCATGTATGTTACATTCTTTTCTTTACTTTTTTGTACTTTATAATCATTGTAGGGCATGTGAAACAAATGACCAGCTAATCAGTGGTAGAAAAGGATGACCCATGCTAGGCAGTTTAACCCCTGGGATGCTGTCCTCATAATTACACAAATTGGGATCGGCCCATGCTAGGCTTTCACCCCTTAGATGCCACCCTTCTATACCAATTGGGTTCGGCATATGCTAGGCTTCCCCCTAAGCTGCCACCCTTCTATACCAACTGGGATCGACCCATGCTAGGCCTTTACCCTTAGGCTGCCATCCATAAATACACAGATTGCTTCACTTAGCTTCTTTAATTTGTGAGATTGTTGTTTTGGGGTTCATAACTCTTTGGAGATTATTATTTTGCTGATCATAACTCGTTCGAGATTGCTGTTTTGGTGGTCATAATCCTTGTTGACACAAACGTAATACTTAGGATCTTATATGACTAAGTAAGCATTTTGACATCTCAAATTGAAGGACATATCAAGTGAAGACATTTAACATTCAGCCAAGAGATTTGAACTCTATATAATAGTCAAATACTCACTAACTTATATCAAATACAAGGTGTACATGAACGTGGAACCAAGGGGGAACGTGGGCAGATTCAATTCAAGGACGGATGCACATTCCAAGTAAGTACATATAAAATGTACAATAGAGCAAGTAGTGATCTTGTGAGGTAACATTATAGTCTAACACAATGGGAGTAATAACCAATAAAGGGAACATATGAAAATGTGAAAAGATGGAATATATGATGGAATAGACAAGTTAAGCAAGTTGGCATTATATGGGCAAATTGTATATCCAACATATAAACGTATGTACCAAGTGTAATGTAGGATCATTTTGATATCTATAAGGGGATTGTGTGCCAAGGGTACTTTAACGATGAAACAAGTTTAAATCTTGCATGTTAATACTTGGTAGAGTAAGCAAGTACATTTAGTAATAAACTCATATTAGAATACTCACTTTAGTGCTCTAGGGAGTAGAAACTGCAACTATGGATCAGTCACTACCAAGGTCACTTAGAAAGCTTACTTTGTAATACAAGTGTTGGATTCATGCAAAGAAATAGGAAATTGAATAGCCTTATATACCTTATTTTCTGACCAATATAACTATCACGATTCAGCCTCCCTTTTTGGTGCTAATCTACAATATAAGTCATGATTAATCTAATGTTAGCAACTAATCACATTAAGGCCCTCTAAACACAGTAGCTAAACATTTGGGGAAAGTAGGCCCATACAACCCTTAGACAAATGGTGAACCACAATACCCTTCTTCTATACATTAATACAACTGCATACATCATTTGCCAAGCTACCCAAGCTGCCCCAAACAACAATATACTTATGGTAGCCACATCAATCCCCAAAAAGCTTTCAGCATAATAATAGAATATTGAACTCAAGGATTTATAACCATCCATGAGTTCTTGACAAATATATACAAAATTCTACACCCAACACATGTATTTAAAGTGAGGCAAAAAATGGGAAGTAGCCTTACCCTACTTTCTGGAAATTTAACCTTTAAACTTGTACTTCAAGAACTAAAACTCTCCTTCAAACTTTTACTTCGAAAAGGGGACAATATTCAAGAACCCTAAGGTGTTTTAGGACTGCTGTTCTAATCCAAGAAAGACCAAGAGAGAAATTTAATAAATCTGAAATTTTGCAGGTTAAAAAATGAAGCAAAAGATCTGATCTTTATCCCTTTAAAGAGGAGGTGCATTGGCCAACTTTCTTGGCCAATTTTGGGCCATATATTGTCAAGTGGGTGACCCACCTACTTGGCCTTTTAACTTGGGTCTTTCTGATTGATGCCAATTATCCCACTATTCTTGTAAATTTGGGCCATAATTAATGCAAGTAGGTGATCCATCTACTTGGACTTTTCATTTGGGCCTTTTTTGGACTTAATAATATTGGGTCTTGGCTGTCCATTTCTCCTTATTCTTCTAATCAACTTAGGCCAGGTGAATTCAAGTAGGTGGTAGTGTACTTGGCCCAATAACATTGTCAAACAAGACTTAGTAGGTGATGCACCTACTTGGTCCTTTGAGCTGGTCAATAGGTCAAAGTAGGTGATGCACCTACTTAGTCCTTTGGGCTGGTCAATAAGTCAAAGTAGGTGATGCACCTACTTGTCACCTACTAGCTTAGTTAAGTCAAGCAAGCACCTCAATATTTTATTCCATTTAACTTAACTTAAAACTTATATACACTATGTCAATTTAAACTTTAGACTCAAATACCACCTTACGATCTCAAGTTTAAAAAATTACATCGATTTCAACTTAATCGGATCGCATTAATAGCTACAGATAGTTCACTTTAAATATTTTCTATTGTCACTAGTCACATAGGAAACCAAGTCCATAACTATACCGCAAGGCAATTTATAAACGCCATATAAATAGAACTGGTACACGTAGAATATGGGGTGTTACAATTTCATTGGATTATAGGCTAAGGTAGAAAAATGGGTAATTGCAACTTATAGTAAATAGCTGTAAATTGGTGAATAAGCTAGATTTTATTGGGGATAAACTTTCTCTCGTACAATTTACCCCGAATAAAGTTGGTTTCTCTCGAACACGAACAAGCATCAATTAAGAACAGCGTACGCTTTAGTCCATTCAGTCTCTCAAGTTGAATGTGTAGAAAAGGGTTTAGAATTCACTCTCTCGAGCTGAACCCATGACAACCCAATACCCACAGACCATCAAATCGGAAATCTCGATTTTAAAACCTCTGCTTCGAGCAAGCCAAAAACACTAAGGTAGAATTGCATTTTCAACCACAACCCTTTAAATTAACCCACAATTACTGATAGAAATCACCTTTAAACAACATTTAAACTATCGATTAACAATACCTATAAGCTAAATAAATCTAAATCACACCCCAAGAATTGGGGTTTTAGCTAGACATCATAAAAAGATAGAAATTGTTACCAAATTGGGTTTCCGTCAACTGGGTAAGATTAATTTCGTCTTTACAAAGGTCTAAATTGAAGAATCTCAAAGACCCACTTCCAATTTCTCAAAAATGGAAAACTTCAATTCTTCAAAGCTAAGGAAAATAATTGTCTTCAAACTTAGAGTTCTGTATTATCAAAACTCATTGTCTATGATGAAAAACTTATCCTCTATAATGAAAACTTCACCTAAACTAATAATTTAAAATGTATTAATAGTCGCCAAAAATATGCTGCGAAGGACCATTCGGCGCAGTAAGTTGGGATCGCCGATCAGCTCGGCGATCCTCCCTTTGGTCAATTCCATTGCCCTTTTGCTTTGGCCTTCATCATCCTCAAATTTTGTAACTTTGGGCAATCTAACATTGCATCGCAGAACCTTTTAGCGACACACTGACTGCTTCTTTATCTTGCCGACTTGATTTTTTCCTTCAGGGCTTGGCACACTTGAACTTTAGGCGAGATCATAACTATTCGGCAACTCACCCAATGGGTTAGGCGATCACCAGGCCTTCTATTCTTCCTTGTTTCAGCTTCCTTGTTCCTTTTTGCTCCTTAATTTCTATGCTATGATCCTCAATGTCAAATAGTGCTACACAAGATTCAATTATGAATGCACACAAAAAGACTTAACTTACTCATGCAAGGATCAATTGTTCACTCAAAGATTCAAGTTGTGATTCACCATTATCAAAGATTCTCAAGCTCACAATACTTGCTTCAAATGCAAGTTCAAGCTCAACAAAAGTACTCAAATGCCCTCACACAAAGAATGATTCCCTATTTACACACAATGGTTCAACAATTTATAGCTCCAGAATCACAATCAACACTCACTTTCAAAAAGATAAACACAATGCATGACTTAACCCATAGGTTTGTCCGTATTTTCCAATCAACACTTGTTTCAGCTCACTCAAGATCAAAAAGGTCTTTTCAAGGCTTGTAGCGGGGCTAAGTGTAATGGTATGGTCATTTAGGCTCAATGACTTGTATCCTCATGAAATATGGTATGAACAACACTTCCTTTCCATATCCTCATCATTCTCATTCGTGCTCAAAAGTCACCCCATTATTGACTTTCCACAGACTGTTGGACACCTCATTTTCTTTGCACTTTCACAACTTTATTCCACAACTTTTTCATTATTTTTCTTTTTCATCATTTTCTTCTTTTTCCCTCTTTTTTTTGTATGGACGGGTTCCATCTTTATAGTGTTCTAGTGTGCAATGTTCATCACAGGAGACTCATTTGATAACCGACTAGTCACAATGAGATGCAAAAAGTTCACATATTATCTATGCAACTTCATTTAGCCTCATCGTAGCCTCACATTCATTTTTGTTCGATTATGAGCACTATTCAAGTCATCGGTATTGATCAAGACCGATACTCAAATTTGCAAGAGAACCGCTACATTTAAATACAAACAAGAGATGGCCCGAAATTTTTTGGAAGGGCCTAAAAATCATTTGCAATTAAAGGAAGGAGCCACAAGCTCAAATATCTACAAAAACAATACTAAACATAATATATACCACAAAACCCAAAGTACGAACAAAGCAATAATCACAAAAGGTGGGCCTCACCCCACCACAAATAAAAGTTATTTGTCCTCAAATGCAAGAAATAAAGTATCCAAAAGTAAAATAAAGATAAGACAGAGAGGGAGGTAAAAAGGAATCCTATCTAAACAGTCGCTCCATCTGTCGGGGCATCAGTGTCCAGTGTGGTGCTCTGAACCTGGGCATCAGTGCCGGGAGTCACCTTAGAAATAGTAGGTCCCCTAGGGTCAGTTAAGGGTGTATCTGCCCAAGAAGCCTGCACAGCTGCATCGACCATGGCCTCCTCAGTCTCTGTAAGGCCTTCTTAAGAAGCCTCCTCAGCGACCTCATCATCTGTCTTAGCCTCGGACTCAGGGTCAGCTGCCTCATCAACTCTAACATCATCTCCGGTGGTAGCTGGAGGCATCTCCGGCACATTTGGGATCTCCACCATCCCGAAAATCATGGACATGTCGATGGAGTTTAGCTGGTCCACATCTCTCTTCAGCGCAGCAATAAAGGCCTTTAGGGTTGTCACCTCGTTGGTGACCCCTTGGATACGCTCACACACCGCTATCCTAGCCGCAAGAGCATCAATGGTAGAGCACAAGGGTGTTACAAATTAGCAAAGGTTGTCTGAATCATACCCGGAATGGAGGCCTCAAGCTTGGAAGCACGATGATCAGCAGAATGGGCTAGATGCCCCATTCGGAGTTGTGTAGCCTGAGTGATCGGGGGCCCGGAAATAGCAACAACAACAGCTCTGAAAGGCAATATAACAATAGAGGAACTTGGAGTATCAGAAGGAACAACACTAGAAGTACCTGAAGTCCCAGGGGCCGGAGTAGGCAAAGGTGCCTCTACAGGTAGTGTGTCTATGTCAATAATCGGGGAAGAGTCCACCAGGGCTGTCTTCTTCTTCTCCGCCTCATTTTTTAAATACTCTACATCGATTCTCCAGATATCAGTAGAAGCTGTGGGAATCACTTCCACATCCTTATTCGCATCTCTAGGAACCCGAGCTCGTCTGCACAACTCGGTGATTCACAGTGGAAAGGGGAGGGAAGTCTGGCGCTCCTTGGCCCTCATGACCATCTCCTATGCCATAGTTATCCCCAGATTTAGCCTACTCTCATCAATGATTCAACCCAGAAAGACTGCCTTGGCTAGGCAGAGAATCGACTCGTTCTAGGATGGCATGATAGTGTTATTGATGGAGCCAAACCAAAACCTTGCAGTTATGTTTAGATCATTATTCTCAATAGGTGATCCAATATCCAGCCACTTGGGAGTACCGTTTGATATAAGTGGGGCAAACCACTTCTTCATATTTTTCAGTCTTTGTCCTGATCAGATGTTGGCACTCGTTATCAATATCATCGAGACATTCCTGGACAACATTAATAGCCTCACTATCACACTTGACCTTCTTTCCCCGGAAAACTACGTAGTCAACCGGCTTAAATGCAGTTGCCTGCTTCTTTCTCTGTGGTACCAAGGCTCCATAGACAGCTTATGCTTATCGTGACCAACGGCACTAACCTACAGTACGAGTATCTACGATCGTCGATAATATAGTAACCCAACCAAGGGGTAGGGTCGGGTCCCAAGGGAGTGGTTTTGAGAATTAATAAAAAAAAAATTTAGTTCTAACTAGTCGTAGCTAAAGACATTAACAATTAAAAATAAAATAAATAAAAAGGGGTGACACAAAAGTGTCAATTAACAAATGGGGGTTTTGTCACAAGTGTGATAAAAACAACAAAAATAGGAAAATCAAGTATATGGAGAAGTTCTTGGGGTGTGACCGCCATACAAGTTGAGATAAATCTTTGGGTACTTGCTTTCGATATGAAATTTTCAAGATAATACTGACTAGGCTAAGCTTTAGATGGAAATAAGTTCCCTCTCGGGCAACTTACCCTGTTTCAAATGCGTTCCTCTCAGACACCCATTTGCCGCATGATGTCTTACCCCACTCACTCTATCGAGTTGATTGTTAGGTTATAGGACTAGGGCTCACCCTCTCGGGCTGAACCTCATGTCGACCCACTCATTAGGCCATCAGTCTAGTGGTCTTGGTTTCACGACCTCCCTCTCGGGAAAGCCGAAAACACATGGGTGGTTTTGTATTTGCAGATACAAACCCATTAAATTCAACCACCACCACTAAGTGAAACCACCATTAAAATACATCTATCCTATCAGCAAGCAAGACCTAAGAACAACATCAACACATACTTGTTAAATCACACTCCAAGAATGGGAGTTTTTAGCAACACATCAAGAAATAACAAAATACACCTAAAATGATACTAAAATAAAATGGGTATAAGGAATTAAACCTTGATTTAAGCGAAGGAAGAAGAATGGAGAAGACCCACTTCCAACTTGGGGAAGATGAAATCCGTCTTTCTTCAAGTCTCCCAAAAACCCTCTCCAAACATGAGTGAAAATATCCCAAAATGTACTATTCTATTCTTGAAATTAAAATAAATGTTCGACTCTTAAAAATTAATAACAAGTTTAGTATTTATAGACTTCAGAAAATTGTGCTGGCGGATCTTTCGGCGAGGTTAGTCAAAATCACCGATTAACTCGGCGATTTGCGATTTGGTGTAGTTCGTCGCCGTCTTGCACTAGCCTTCAGCATCGTCGTACTCTGTGTCATTGGGTGACCTAGTACTGCTTCACGGAATTATTCGGCGAAACGTCGACTACTCCTTTTACCCCCTTTTTGATCCTGCTCCTTCAAGGATTCGCGTACTGGAACAAAGGGCGGAGTGCGTCTCTTTGGCGAATCGCGAAACGTGCTTGGCGATGCGCAGGCTTCAACTTCTTCGTTCTTTTAAGCCTTTTTGTTCCTTTTTGCCCCTAAGTGTCCATGCTTCCACTAAATCTTCAAATACCTAAAACTTAAGAGTTTTCATCAGATATTGAGACAAAATAAGCATTTGAGGACACTATTCCTATCAAAATAATCCCTAAATAAGTCCAATTGAACTCATCAACACCCCAACTTAAACTTTTGCCTGTCCTTAATCAAACTCAAGTTCAGCCATTCAACAAGGTGTCTCAAATAGTGCTACACAAGACTAAATCGTGAATGCACACAACCAGACTCAAATTTACTTATGCAAGGATCAATTGTGTATTCAAAGATTCAAGTTGTGACACATCATTACCAAAGATTCTCATGCTCGCAATACCTGGTACTTGTGCAATCAAGCTCAACAAGAAGTATCTAAGTGCCCTCACATCGTCAATGATTCCATATTCACACACAGAGGTTAATCAATTCAAGATCAGGAATCAGATGCAATGCTCACACTCAAAAAAGAGGAACACAATGCATGTAATTTTTATCCATAGGCTTGCCCTTATTTTCTAATCGACTTTCGATTCGGCTTACTCAAGATCAAAAAGGTCTTTCTAAGGCTTGTAATGGGGATGAGTGCAAAGGTATGGTCATTTAGGCTCAATGAAGTTTTCCTCGTGAGATGTGGTATTCTCAAGGCATTCCCTTATTTTCCTTTATCAATTCTTTTTCTAGTGCTTCTAAGTCATCTTTTCATTCACCTCCATGGATTGCTTGGAAACTCGATTTCCTTGGTACTTTATTCCACAAATATTATATACATATATTTAATTTTTTCGAAGGGTTTCCATTATTACAACACCAGGGCTTAAGGGAGGCTTTTCTTGCACTTCTTGACTTCTCCTTTTCCTTTTTACACACCCCCAATTTAGGGTTTTGGCCTAAGTTGGCTATTCGCTAGACCACAAATCAAGAGGATTATAGGTAGTGGGTCAAGTAAGGTCTAAGGTTCATCAAGATTCTTTCAAAGAAAGGTAAGGCTCAAATGGTGTTCAAAAGAGTTTCACACACTCACGGGTAGCTACAAAAGAGGTATTTGTCAAATTTGGCTCACACTCTTTAAAGTTTCCTAAGATCATTTCAAGAGCACACCTTTCTAAATCAATCAGAATAACATGAAAAATTCTAGGTTTATTCATGCAAGGTTCGAGGCAAGCTAATCACACAAGGCATCGACCCTTAAGTCAAACCAGACCACACACTTTCGCTAGTGTGAAACGGTCATTACAAGAGAATCAATTCGATAAATGGCTAATTACAACGAGATGCAAAGAGTTTACATATTGTCTATGCAACTTCATTTGGCCTCATCGTAGCCGTACATTCATGTTTGTTAGATTGAGAGCACTATTCAAGTCCTCGATATTGATCAAAATCGGGACTCAAATTTTTTTCAAAAAAACAGCCACATCAACTCACGAGGGGTGGCTAAAATGTGCGAAAAATTCAAAAATTTTTGGAAGGGTCAAAATCATTATGCAAATAAAAATAAACTGAGCCACAAGCTTAAACATCCACAGAAAATAGTATTAACACAATTTAAAACAGAACAACCCAAATATATACACAAAGCACAACTATCAGCACAAAGAGTGTGGGTCTCACCCCACCACAAAAAAAAATTATCCTCAAATATATAACAATAATCCAGAGGTCAAATTAAAGAAAGACATAGATAGGGCTAGAGAATAATCCTGGTTAGGTAGTTGTTTCGAGTTGGAGTCCTTCAACAGATGTCGCGTAAATCAGAAGGTATGTTGGGGACGTTTGGTGCATTGCCGAGTGATTCATCAAGCTTTGTACAACTGTACATAGCATTCCAATGCGCCTCTTTTCAACCCACGCTCTCGAGTGATTAGTCAGCTACCTTTTTGTGCGCTGTCCTACAGCTTATCTAATTCGTTCCCATATGGTGATAGTGCTTTGACTTCTGAATGATTCGGCGCTTCACCAAACTAATTTTCAATACGCCAAGTTTTACAGTACTTCTCAACAGCTGTGGATGTTCAAACAGCGGTGACCATTGGGGTCGCCGATAAGGTGAGTGAATCACCGAAACCTTCCTGAGCTCGCCGAGTTTTACAGGCTCTAGGCTCAGAGGGTGACTTGAGTCAAATGGCGAAATAGCATCGATCACCAGCGTCTTCGGTGACTCGCCAACTTAGTCTGCTACTCGCCATTCTACACCTGTTTGGCACCTACCACACTTTAATTTGTAAAACTAAGACACTATTATTTTACTAGTATGTAAATATAAGATAATATGGGGTTTTGGGTTGCCACCCAAACATCACCTGAGTTAACATCGCGGCACAAGGCAAGTCAAAGACTACTTTTCCTCGTCGGAATCACCCATGGTGTAATTAGGTTAATCTTCGGCGAACGGAGGATACTAACCCGTCATCATATGGGTCATTTGTGCATCCAGCAGCTAAATGCTCATGGAGTCGAAGTAGTTACTTCGTTTAGCATATCAATGTTGTCCTTCATGTCATTTAGTTTCTTATCATGCTCATCAAGTTTTTGTTGGATGAGTGAGTAGGTATCGTTACTTTGCATACCCTCATGCCTCTTTCCCTGTTTTCACTCTCAAAGGGAGAAGTTTTTTCCTTCTCCCTGGCTTGCTTTTCCAAGCTCGAAATCCGTTCGGATAGAACATCTACTTGAACCACCAATTTATCCCATTCATATTTATTTTGGGCTTCTTTGTTGGTTTCAACCATTTTATCAACTAGTGTTGTAACGACTTCATAGTATTGGTTTAGCATTTCTCCTTCAAAAAGGTAGCAACTATGCTTCTATTTTCGAGTTCAAGACAGCCAATATAAGCAATCCAGCAGTGTCTTATCAGTCATTCCATGGGATGGGCATGTTTACAAAATTTCTTTGAATCTCTGCCACAATTCCGGAATTATTTCCTCATCTACCTATTTGAATGTCAATAGGTTATCCCTGAGGTTCAATAGCTTCAGAAGAGGATGATTTGTGTGATATCCATACTACTCATCCATTTTTGTTTCTCTGTGTTGGTGTTCACACAAGCAAAACAAAACTACAACTAAGATTAGTAAAGGTAAAACTATGAGGAACCAAGAATTCTACTTAACTAAGAATTCCCAAATAACACCACTCCCTGGCAGCGACGCCATTTTGATGCCTATCGTGACCAAAGACACTAACCTATAGTATGAATGTCTACGATCGTCGATAATATATTAACCCAACCAAGGGTTGGGGTCGTGTCCCAAGGGTGTGGTTTTGAGAATTAGTAGAAAAATAAAATTTAGTTGTAACTAGTCGTAGCTAAAGACATTAATGATTAAAAACATAATAAATCAAAGGGGGTGACACAAAAGTATCAATCAACAAATGGGGGTTTTGTCACAAGTGTGATAAAAACAACAAAAATAAAGAAAATCAAGTATGGGGAGAAGTTATTGGGGTGTGACCGCAATACAAGTTGAGATAATTCATTAGGTACATGCCTTCAATATGAAATTTGCAAGATCATAGTGACTAGGCTAATCTTAAGATGAAAATAATTTCCCGCTCGGTCAACTTACCCCGTTTCAAATGCATTCCTCTCGGACACCCATATGCCGCATGAAGGCCAGCCTACGCCTTACCCCACTCACTCTTTCTATTTGAGTGTTAGGATATGGAAATAGGGATCACCCTCTCAGGCTGAACCTCATGTCGACCCACTTCTTTGGCCATCAGTCTAGCGATCTTGGTTTATTT
The DNA here is from genome assembly GCA_029582565.1 of Solanum infundibuliforme. Lineage (NCBI taxonomy): Eukaryota > Viridiplantae > Streptophyta > Magnoliopsida > Solanales > Solanaceae > Solanum > Solanum infundibuliforme. The sequence goes on from JAJOOG010030166.1 coordinate 17,178, forward strand.
GTATTTGCAAAAAATTCAAAAAAATTCTGAAGGGTCAAAATCATTTTGCAAATAAAAATAAACTAAGCCACAAGCTCAAACATCCACAGAAAATAGTATTAACACAATTTAAAACAGAAAAACCCAAATATATACACAAAGCACAACTATGAGCACAAAGGGTGTGGGCCTCACCCCACCACAAAAAAAAATTATCCTCAAATATATAGCAATAATCTAGAGGTCAAATTAAAGAAAGACAGAGATAGGGCTAGAGAATAATCCTAGTTAGGTAGCTATTTCAAGTTGGAGTCCGTCAACAGATGTCGCGTTAATCAAAAGGTATGTTGGGGACGTTTGGTGCATTTTTGAATGATTCATCAAGCTCTATACAACTTTTCTTAGCATTCCAATGCGCCTATCTTCAACCCACGCTCTCGAGTGATTAATCAGCTACCTTTTTGTGCGTTGTCTTGTAGCTTATCCAGTTCATTCCCATTTGGTGATAGTGCTTTGACTTCTGAATGATTCGGCGCTTCGCCAAATTAATTTTTACTTTGCCAAGTTTTACAGAACTTCTCAATAGCTGTGGATGTTCAAACAGCGGTGACCATCGGGGTCACCGATCAGGTGGGCGAATCACCGAAACCTTCCTGAGCTCGCCGAGTTTTACAAAATCTAGGCTCAGAGGGTGCCTTGAGTCAAATGGCGAAATAACATTGATCACCGGCGTCTTCAGTGACTCGCCAACTGGGTCTGCTACTCGCCATTCTGCACCTCTTTGGCACCTATCACACTTTAATCTGTAAAACTAAGACACTATTATTTTACTAGTATGTAAATATAAGATAATATGGGGTTTTGGGTTGCCTCCCAAACAGCACCTGAGTTAACATCGCGGCACGAGGCAAGTCAAAGACGACTTTTCGTCGTCGAAATCACCCATGGTGTAATTAGGTTAATCTTCGGCGAACGGAGGATAGTGACCATCATCATATGGGTGATTTGCATATCCTGCAGCTGAATGCTAATGGAGTCGAAGTAGTTACTTCATTTAGCATATCAATGTTGTCCTTCATGTCATTAAGTTTCTTATCATGCTAATCAAGTTTTTGTTGGATGAGTGAGGAGGTATCTTTACTTTGCATACCCTCATGCCTCTTTCCCTGTTTTCACTCTCAAAGGGAGAAGTTCGTTTCCTTCTCCATGGCTTGCTCTTCCAATCTCGTAACCCGTTTGGATAGAACATCTACTTGCACCACCAATTTGTCCCATTCATATTTATGTTGGGCTTCTTTGTTGGTTTCAACCATTTTATCAAGTAGTGTTGTAATGACTTCATAGTGTTGGTTTAACATTTCTCCTTCAAAAAGGTGCTCAACTATGCTTCTATTTTCGGGTTCGAGACCCCCGATAGAAGTAATCCAGCAGTGTCTTATCAGTCATTCCGTGGGATGTGCATGTTTACAAAATTTCTTTGAATCTCTGCCACAATTCTAGAATTATTTACTCCCCTGCCTATTTGAATGTCAATAGGTTATCCCTGAGGTTCAATAGCTTCAGAAGAGGATGATCTGTGTGATATCCATACTGCTCATCCATTTTTGTTTCTCTGTGTTGGTATTCACACAAGCAAAACAAAACTACAATTAAGATTAGTAAAGCTAAAACTAAGAGAAACCAAGAATTCTACTTAACTAAGAATTCCCAAATAACACCACTCCCCGGCAGCGGCACCATTTTGATGCCTATCGTGACCAACGACACTAACCTACAGTGCAAGTGTCTACGATCGTCGATAATATAGTAACCCAACCAAGGGTTGGGGTCGTGTCCCAAGGGAGTGGTTTTGAGAATTAGTAGAAAAATAAAATTTAGTTGTAACTAGTCGTAGCTAAAGACATTAATGATTAAAAACATAGTAAATCAAAGAGGGGTGACACAAAATTATGAGTTAACAAATGGGGGTTTTGTCACAAGTGTAATAAAAACAACAAAAGTAAAGAAAATCTAGTATGGGGAGAAGTTATTGGGGTGTGACTGCAATATAAGTTGAGATAAATCGTTGGGTACATGCTTTCGATATGAACTTTGCAAGATAATAGTGACTAGGCTAAGCTTTAGTTTAAAATAAGTTGCCGCTCTGGCAACCTACCCCGATTCAAATGCATTTCTCTCGGACATCTATTTGTCGCATGAAGACCAGCCTACGCCTTATCCCACTCACTCTCTCGAGCTGAGTGTTAGGATATAGAATTAGGGTCACCCTCTCGTGCTGAACCTCATGTCAACCCACTCCTTAGGCCATCAGTCTAGCGGTCTTTGTTTTGCGACCTCTCGATTTTGCAAGCCGAAAACACATGGGTTGTTTTGTATTCGCAACTACAAACACATTAAATTAAACCACTACCACTAGGTGAAATCACCACTAAAATACATCTATCCTATCAGCAAGCAAGACCCAACAACAATATCAACACATACTTGCTAAATCACAACCCGAGAATGGGGTTTTTTCGTCACACATCAAGAAATAACAAAATACATCTAAAATGATACTAAAATCAAATGGGTATAATCAATTAAACCTTGATTTAAGCAAAGGAATAAGAATGGAGATGACCCACTTCCAACTTGGGGAAGATGAAATCCTTGTTTCTTCAAGTCTTTCAAAAACCTTCTCCAAACTTGAGAGAAAATATCCCAAAAAGTACTATTCTATTCTGGAAATTAAAATAAATGTTCGACTCTTAAAAATTAATAACAAGTTTAGTATTTATAGACTTCAGAAAATAGTGCTGGCAGATCTTTCGGCGAGGTAAGTTTGAATCGCCGATTAACCCGGCGACTAACCCTTTGGTGTAGTTCGTCATCGTCTTGCACTAGCCTTCAGCATCATCGTGCTCTGTTTCATTGGGGGACCTAGTAGTGCTTCATGGAATTATTCGGCAAACCGTCGACTGCTCCTGTCATCAAGGCTTCGCGTACTGGAACAAAGGGCGGAGTGTGTCCCTTCTGTGAATTGCCAAGCTTGGCGATGCGCAGGCTTCAGCTTCTTCGGTCTTTTCAGCCTTTCTGTTCCTTTTTGCACCTAAGTGTCCATGCTTCCACTTAAACTTCAAATACCTGAAACTTAAGAGTTTTCATCACATATTGAGACAAAATAAGCATTTGAGGACACTATACCTACCAAAATAAGCCCTAAATGAGTTCAATTTATGGACTCATTAACAGCGTAGAACTCTTGGACCCCATTAGGAATGTAAGGGCCACGTGGCTTGGTGAAGAGTTGGAAGTTGTGCGACTTTAGGCAACTCATTATCTCCGAGTACCTGTCAATAACTCCATCAGTGGACAGACGCTTCCCCTTGATAATGGTCCTCAACCTGTCAGTCTTCAGTCTGTTCATAGATTTGGGAGGAGGACTCTGTACTGGTGGTGCTAGGACCACAGCTTGCTCTGGAGCGGGAGGAGACTAGTGGTGGCCTGAGGAGTCCTGATCCTAGACGGATCATTCATCCTTTTGGATCGCAGCTCTGTTCTCTGTGCTTCTAGTTACTCATGATTGGCTCTGAAGTTGCAGCCTGATGCTCCTTGTTCTCACCCTCATTCTTATAAGTAGTGAGGAGAGTGGCGTAGATATCGTCACTGTAGGAGCTGGCCTCTAGTGACGCAGGTGCCTTTCTTTTGCCCTTTCCTTTCCCACCAGTTGTGGAAAATTTGGTGGCCTTGCCCCTAGATGTAGCTACATTCTCATTGATAATTATCCCTTTGTCCCTTTTGCGGGGCGACATGTCTCTACCAACAACTTTTGGTATAGCCATGTCTACAAAAACATCAAAAAAATTTAGAAACAATGCAAGCAAAAGCACAGAAAAAGAAGTTGCAGACAGAGTCGCCGAATCAGTCAAAGAGTCGTTGAATCTCTTTGGCGAGCTAGATCGGGCTCGCCGAAAAGATTAGCTCAAAAATCTCAGAAAATTTTGCATTCGGCGATGGGAAGGGCCTTTCGACAAATCAGTGACAGCATTCAGCGAGCAAGGATTAGCCCACCGAAAGTTATAGTGCTAAAAGAGATAGGGGCACAGACAAAGGGCGATCAAGAATGACTTACGGCGAGTCACCGAGAGTATTTGGTGACCACAGGCTTCTCGCCAAAAGTAATAGAACCAAACTTCACATTTAGCATGAAATTAAAGGCGATATGGGGAACTTCAGGGAACCACCAAGTGGTTCGGCACCTAGCTCACCAAATGACCCAACGTGCCTACTTTATATCCAACTTCTCAAATTTAACCTCGCAGCACCCGAAAACGAAATCAAAACATGCCTTTCCATAATTAAACTAGGAACCATTATACCCATGCCCCCGGGATACTCAGACTTCTCTCAGTTTAGCCAAATTTAGCCATTTGACGACTTTTACCCTAAAGAATGACATCAACCGCTCCATCATTGGGCAAAATACGTCATTTGGCACAAATGCGGGCTACTTAAACTTCATCCGACTAGACCTAACAGCATACAAGCACAACCCCACAATTTTTAACCAATTTCAAAGCATGAAAACCTCGGGAATTCAACAATAAAGGCATTAAGGGTACAATATTCAAATTAACAAAGCACACACATACAATTACGATCAGAGAGGCCCAGCACACATCACTAAGATAAAATCTTTGCAAATGAGTACAGATTTCTAAATTAGGAATTTAGGGTTCGAAAAACCAACCTTAGATGCCGAATATCTTTTGAGTAACTTCTGCTTCATTCTCATTCTTATCTTTCATCTTTTCCGCTATCTCAACTTTATCCTCCACTAGTTCCTTTTCCCTTACCACACCAATCGGCATAAGAGGGTCAATAGTTTGTTTACCGCCCCTAGTAGTAACTAGGATAAAATGTCCATCATTCTTCGGATTTTGGATAGTGTTGCTAGGTAGTATTCCTTGTTAAAGGGGATTCACACTTAAAGATAGTTGACTCAGTTGTTGCTCAATTGGCTTAAGCATGTAAATTTACCTTTTGCCCAATATTTGACAACTCAGTACGATTCTCTTTCACATGGTCATCAGTTGAGTCAAACCTTTTCATCATCTTAGTCATCATATTCCCACACTCACAATCCATTCATCCCACACCACATGAAAAAAATAGTGCAATGCCATCAATGCACAAATGATATAAAAATTTAGGGTTAGACAAACCTATGGCACCCAAGCGCGGAAGAACTATCAAGAAGTTTGTGGGTCCGGTAGTCTCAAATTCGGTGTATTAGCAAATGCCCTCTAGAATACTCTTTGGAGCACCATGAATAGTTCCACTCGAGGTCGATACTCCACCTTCTAACTCACGATATCCCTACTGCCTCAACTCCTCATCTACCTTTGATTTGTCTTGGAGTAGCCTTTAGCGCACGCCACTCTCTCTTGCAGCATTTTCATACCTAGTCAACGTCACTAGGGGCATCATCCACACTCCACACACGCTTTCCAGCCACACAGGGAGGGTCTTGAGTATTCTCTTCATCCTCAACTATGGAAGATATAATATCGCCTCTACTACAGTGGGGGAGGCTTTGGTTCAGGTGAGCTAGTCACAACCAATACATCAATGTAATCCCGGGGTGTGGCTAACTTAGTGTGAAAGGTGGAGAGATCTAATGTCGGCTTATGTCTGGGCCTATCTAGTATTTGAAACTCTAAGGAATCAATTCTCAGATGCACTACTTAAACCTTCTCTTAAACAACCTTCTATGCCTTGCCTCCATGTCCTCTACAACCTTTCTCATCCATTAAGGAATATGTTGCAATATGCTCGCGATTTGAGTCTCAAAATTTTAGAGTCTCGTTAGCGAGAACATGGCGAAACCTATTGTAATTGGAGCATGTGGTGTGCTCGAAGCTGGGCTAGAAGAAGAAGGATGAGGAGTAGTCTCATCATGCTCAGTAGTGGTCGCTGGAATTGAACCCTCCTCTGACTGCTTTGCAAAAAGTGTTTGCACCATAGGCGACATATCAATCTAGATACCCTGACGTGGTGCTGTCGGGTTTGTCTTAACCCAAAAAATAAAGACATCCACGATCTTAATAATCTCTATGTACTATTTGACATGCTATACTGGATAGTCGCCTCTCTACACAGTCCGACTATCAGGCAAGGAAATGAAAGTGTAGCGGCCTTCCAAAATGCATACTCATGGATCTCAGTGATAATAATCCGAACGAAACCAATCTTGTCTCAGCCTGATATGCTATCATCATTGTCGATCAAAAGGCAATTAATTGTCTGCCATCATAGGGGATAATCGACTTCCAAAACTTGGCTGCAAAATTTAGAGTGGCCTTCTTGATAAGGAGTGTCATGTCCTAGACCCACTCAGTATCAACACCGAGCTCAGCTATGTAACATGCTAACCATTGCAACAAAGTATCTATGCTTCATAGCTGCTATATTAATCAACTCCTCGTGAGATGGGCCAGATAACACATGGGATGTCCCTTACGAATGTGGACAGAAGTCGGGGCTGATCTAATTACTTGGCCCTCTCAGGCACTGTGGTTTTCATTGTGGCCACATATAAGGCATTGTCGTACCATGATCGAGCTATGTTTTCCCGGTGCCTCTCACATCCATTCACACTTGTGCCTTCTAAACAACTTATGTATGGCTGGTACAATGTGGAGGCTGCCTATGACTACCCGTCACTGCTCTGTAATAGGCTAGACATGTTTGTCCTACGCATTTAGCTTGATAGTGTCAATATAGATATGAATCATTCCCTCCACACACCATAGATTTGGGTCATGTGCCACTCCGGTCTCTAATGCATCAAAGGTAGATGCTTCAACAGAATTAGAGTTGCAGCCTGGCTCAGATTGTGTATCATATGTGTCATGCTGTGAACCAGAGCTGCCTGACCTGTGAGTCTCCACTGCCTCCTCCCAAACTCTGTTCTCCTTTCTCAGACTAGGAAGCACCATCATAGCTCCAGGAGTCACACTCATTCAACACCATAATAATGTCTAGTTTTTCGGATGCATGACATGCTTCCTCAGTGCCTTTGGTGAGTAATTCTCTAGGGCAGGGTCGAATTCAAACCAATTGAGTTCATCATCTGTGGTTAGTCAATAAGTTGAAGTTGGGCCGAAGATGCGATAGGTTTTGACCTTCGTCCATAAGTTTTGGTATTCTTTGGAAAAGTCATTAGTACCCAAACATATAAAACAAATCAAGAAATGAATAAAAATAAAATAACGAAACCAAAAAAAATAGAAAAAAAAATTGCAAAAATATTCACCTTTTGGTCTAACGATTAGTTCTTACGGGCCGTAGAAGCTTCTACGAGCCGTATAACCCAACCGTACCAAAAGAGGCCAATTGTTTTAGTTTCTGAAGTTGTTTTAGTTGCTGAACTTGAAATGATTGTTAACTAGTACGGTCCATCAAAGGTTCTACGGACCGTAAGCCAAGCCGTAGATTTATTGGGCGATCACAATTCATAATCTGATTAATAGAATAAATCATGAAGTTACAATTAAGATTGATGAGATTGGGAATCTTGAATTGATGAATAAAAAAAAATTCCTACAAACATGAACTGTCACTAGTTTACAAAAAACAAATTACTAACTGTGAGTGTAATCTATTCCCACAATGCTTAAGCTCTACATTTCTATTTCATCTTGACAGGACAACGTCCCTTGAAACATGAGATGCCACTATTTGATACTACTTTTTTTATACTACCCATATATGTTTTAAGTTCCCTATTTTTCCTATTATTTTATTCGTTTATAGGTTGATGTCCTTTGGAACAATAAGATATCTTGGTTGCTGAGAAACTTTTAGCACTCTTCAATTCCATGAGTTTGTTAGTCTCTTCCCTTCGCTGCATATTTGCCTTTCCTGCATATTATTGGGGTACATAGTGACATGATGTTCACTTATTCCAACATTTGCAGACATGTTGAAGTGAGGGGATGGACTACTATCTCCCACCATGCCACATAGTTAATATATGTGGTTTCCGGGTGTTACATGACTGCCCTATAGACCTTTCATCCCTAGTTGTAATCCAATTGTTAATTTCTTCTCTGCTTGATGAGAAAGCTTCAACTCATAGAAGCCAAAGTTCATCGAATTCAGAGTCTGTAAGACAGGAAATTTCAGAGCTTCTTGATTCCAAAAGTTTGATACACGCCTTGGTTTAAAGCGGTGAAAAGTTTGCACAGTATTTATTCCATAGATCTAGTACTAATCTCAAGTCTGATGGGTATGCTAGGGTGACCAATTCATACTAGCCTCAGAGAGTTCAGAATATAGGTGATAGAAAACATATTTTCTTGCATTTATAAATAGAATGAACCTTATGCTAGTAAATATCTTTTTCGATGTGGTTACCTCATCAGATATATGCAATGGAAGAAGCTTCCAGACTAAGGAAACTGATGATGGAGGACTTTATTTCCGTGCATGTGGAGTTGAGAAATTTCTATGGACCTGAAGAGTCTGGTTGCTCTCAATGGATGAGATGAGAAAAGCTTTAACTACTTCCTAGGGCACTAAAGGATATTATTTTAGGCAGTGAAAGGACATAGCTTGGTGGATGATTGTCACACAGGTAACACTTCTTATTTTAGAAAGATCTACTATTGTTAAAAAAATCACATCTATTAGAAAGAATATTTGTTGTTGCATGACTGTGCTGACTAATATTCACTGCATATTAACTTGAAAGGGTTGTATGACCTTCAATTGTCAAGACAAATTTCCATCGAAAGCTTTCTTAAAGATGTTGCAGAGACTTTCAAAATCTTCAGAAGTATTGACGACGATGTGGGTATACTGTAGTTTGAGAAATTCTTTTTTGTAGTCATCTGTGGCTTACTGTTCATGTTATTGGATTTCTTCTTCTTAACATGCATCTGCATGTTTGCTGGCAACACTCTATCATAAACTCTAGAACAGTCCTGGAACAGTCTATATCTTCTTTTATCTCAAAGTGCAGTGCCTTGTTTGAACTACTTGTGTCACACCCCAACCCTAGGTGAGGCGGACAAGTACCATATGAACACATGCTTTACAAGTGACCTATAATGAGAAAGTAAACTACTATACAAATAGATTTACTAATGCGAAGTTTCATATACAATACATGTCGACTAGCTAAACCGATATATGTGACAAGTGAAACTATGTATACAGATGATAGTTTTACAATGTCTACAAAGCCTCTACTGGAATCCATGACTGTACCACTAGGAAATACGCATAGTAAAGACTCGGCACATCCCCGAATCAACCTGGAGCTCACCAGCAACAGCTGAGTATCATGTGCTTCTATTGGGGAGTTCTATTAGTTGAGTACATGTACCTGCAACATGAAATGCAATGTCCCCATAAGGGATATCAGTACGAAAGAATGCACTGAATATGTAAGGCATAATACAACCATATGTAAAATCAGTGCTCAAGTGAAATCAAATACCAATAGATAAGGATTAGAGACCACTTTTGCTTATACTTGTGGAATCGTGTAGGCTTTATTTTTTTCTTTACTCTAATGTACGTTATAATCTTGATAAGGCATATGATACAAATGAGCAGATGCTCAGTGGTAGAAGAGGATGACCCATGCTAGGCATTTTAACCCTGGCATGCTATTCTCATAATTCCACAAATTGAGATCGACCAATGCTAGGCTTCCGCCCCTGAGCTGCCACCCTTCTATACCAATTGTGATCGTCCCATGCTAGGCTTTCGCCCCTAAGCTGCCACCCTTCTATACCAATTGGGATCGACCCATGCTAGGCATTCCCCTAAGATGCCACCCAAAATTATATAGATTGCTTCAGTTAGATTCTTTAATCTTTCAGATTGTTGTTTTGATATTCATAACTCTTTAGATATTGTTCTTTTGATTATCATAACTCTTTTGAGATTACTGTTTTGGTGGTCATAATCATTGTTGAAATTTGGAACTATGGACCAGTAGTAGAAGACATACAAATATGGACTTACGATAATGACAATGACGTAGGAAGCAAATGTGACACAAACGTAATACTTAGGACCTTCTATGACTCAGTAAGAATTTTGACATTTCAAATTGAAGCACATATCAAGTGAAGACATTTAACATTCAGCCAAACAATGTGAACTCTATATGATACCAAATATTCACTAACTAATATCAAATACAAAGTAAACATAAACGTGGAACCAAGGGAAAATGTGGACAGATTCAACTTAAGGACGGATACATATTCCAAGTAAGTACATATAAATGTACAATAGAGCAAGTAGGGATCTTGTGAGGTAACATTATAGTCTAACATAATGGGAGTAATAACCAATAAAGGGAACACATGAACATGTGAAAAGATGACATATATGATGGAATAGACAATTGAAGCAAATGGGCAAGATATGGGCAGATTGTATATCCAACATATAACCATATGTACCATGTGTAATCTAGGATCATTTTGATTTATATAAGGGGAATATGTCCCAAGGGTACTTTGTCGATGAAATAAGTTTGAACATTGCATGCTAATACTTGGTAGAGTAAGCACGTACATTTAGTGATAAACTCATATTAGGAGTACTCACTTTGATGCTCAAGGGAGTAGGAACTACAACTATGGATCAGTCACTACCAAGGGGACTTGAAAGCTTACTTTGTAATACAAGTGTTGGATTCATGCCAAAGAAATAGGAAATCAAATAGCCTTACATACCTTGCTGCACAACACTGGATATTACAATGAGTTAACTGTCTTCCTTTCAGATTATGTATCTACAATGGAGTAAATAATTGTCACGCCTCAAATCCCATTAAGACGGACAGGCACTCGATGCCCTAAAGGCCCGAGAGAACCCACATGTGAGTTGTGCTTACTATGCATGTAACTATGAAAGTTTTGTGACAAGTTCGCAAGGGACACAACGATATGAACCGACATAAGTAGACCCAAAACTTATATACAAGACTTGGCCATTGAGGCCACAACTTGTTAAGATGCAACTGAACCATATACATAAGTCTACAAAGCCTCTAAAAGATAGAAACCCTTAGAGTAG
>JAJOOG010030167.1:0-30509 GCA_029582565.1 Solanum infundibuliforme
CTAATAAAACTTAACATTCTTTGGTGTTGGGGTGAATTTGGTATTCTTTGATGTTCCCATCAAAAGAAACTGCAAGATTTTGAAGCCTTATTTAAGGGTAAAGCCACGTGCTTGGCATATTTGTTTTTGTGCCGTGAGATTTGTGACAGAAATGGATGGAAGGAGGAAACTTGCAACTTTCTAAATTGTACAAGGATATTTTTTGTGCAATGAGATAATACAAGGATGTATCTTATATTTAGGCCATAATTAAGGGTGAATTTAGCCTAAAACTCCAAGCACATGCCTTGTTGTTTCAGTTTCTAAGCTCTGTATGTTTTTTGTTTGACTGATATTAACCTAAGTCCTGGTTTTCATTATTTTCTCATATATCAACTACTTCAATCAGCTTTTATTCAACTTTTTACTAGTCCTTCATTCATGCAGGAACGCCCTTCACTGTTGATGCATTCTGCTATGGTTCAGTCAAAGGCTGCTCTGCCTATTTCCTTAGTCACTTCCATGCTGATCATTATATTGGCTTGACCAAAGGATGGTCACATGGACCTATCTACTGTACCAACCTCACTGCTCGCTTGCTTAGAATCTGTCTCTATGTTAGTCCATCGTAAGGACTCTTTTTCCCCTCGTCAAGTGTATTAGCAAGAAAAATTTCTTTTGGGTTATTTTACTCCTTCCCACCTCAAACAATTGTACAGGGCAGTTAGGTTCTGTTGATTCTTTTGCAGTTTTATCTGTCCTCTGGAATTAGGTACTGAGTACAGTCTTAATGGAATCAAAATTACTATGCTTGATGCTAATCACTGTCCTGGTGCTGCTCTCATTCACTTCCGTCTCCCAAATGGACAATGTTACTTGCACACTGGAGACTTTAGGGCTTCAAAGCTGATGCAATCATATCCAGTTCTTGCAAGCCAACGTATTAATAAACTTTACCTTGACACAACATATTGCAATCCAAAGTACAGGTGCAATTCTCTTTGTTCTATGTCGTGGATGCATGTTGTTAACAGTTGTGCTAGATGTTAATTTCTTGGAGATATCTATTTCAGGTTTCCTTCAAAAGAAGATGTTTTGGAATTTGTTGTAGGTGTCACGAGAAGATATTTGAATAATCATCCAAAAACCATCGTGGTTGTTGGTGCATACAGCATTGGAAAAGAACATGTGTATTCTGCAATTTCCAAGGCACTGGGGGTATCTTAGATTCTGAGAATTTCTTGATATCTTTATGTTTTTAATCCATATTATGACTTGATGAATATCTAGCAACTCTACGAAGGCATCAAAGGCTTAAGAGCTAATGAGTTGCTAGAAAAAAAATACATTGACCATTTGCAGAAGATGAAACTGCTTTGCTACTATAACTTAGGTTTCTAAATTCCTTCTGGATGAATAGCATGCCATGTGGCACCAAACTATTGAAATTTCATTTGTCTTCTGGGACAAGGCAACAATTTGTTACAAGTTTGCCTACGATGTGCTCAATAAAGCTGAACTTTATGCTGTCTATTTGCATAAGAAAGTGAACTTCTATACAAAATATTAGCTGACCGGGTTTATAATAAATATTTCATAGGTAAAAATATATGCAAATGCCTCCAGGAGGCGCATTCTTCGATCTTTTGGTTGGGTTGGAATTTCTGAAAATCTGTCAACAAATGGAAAAGATACACCTTTGCACATATTGCCTATATCATCCTTGAGATTTGAGGTCTGCATGAGCACCTTCTTTAGATGATTGATGGGTTTTCCTTTTTATAACTTCTTCTGTTGATGTTTCCCAAGATTCTGCAGCGTTATTTGGCATCACAAGACGGACAGTACACTAGCATGTTGTCATTCCGACCAACAGGTGACTCATATTTGTTACTTATAGCTTGTGACCCATCTATTTTAGTGGATTTTTGTCCCTTATTTCATGCAAAAGTTCCTTACCAGTTACCATTACATTTTTACAGGTTGGACTTACTCAGAGACCATTGGGGAGAATCTAAACTTAATAAAACCCACTTCTAAGGGCAACATCACTATTTATGGTGAGATAACTAGGTGCTTCTTGGGAGGTTTAAATTCTACATATTTTTATTTATAATTTGTATTATTTACTTAATGTTACGACTGCTTTTTGTGGTTCCTAGTTGGCTGAGGCATTGAATCAACCCTTCTACTGCATTAATTTCCTGCAGGTGTTCCATATAGTGAGAATTCTAATTTCATAGAGCTGCAGGAATTTGTGCAGGTTAAGATGTTTTTGTACAATTCTTTTTGCTTCTTGAATATTTAGTTAATGTCATCTTTGCCAACTGTTAGAAATATCAAGTGGATGTTTCAGTCTTCTGGAGCTAGTTCCCTTTGAAATTTTACAAAATATTGCTCTATCCCAATTATGAAAATATTTGGTTTTGCAGTTTCTGAGGCCAGAAAAGATAATTCCTACTGTGAATGTTGGAAATGCTGTTAATCGTGGCAAGATGCAATCATACTTCCAGCAGTGGCTGAAAGCCTGAAAGAGGAGTTGTTCTTCTGGAGTTGTCTAGTTTGGTTATTCTATTCTTTCTAATTCTTCTGAAGATTAGGAAGTTGATTAGATAGGTTATTGAAATGGGAATGGACAGTGGTGGTTATACAGTTGTAAAAAATGTTTTTAATCTCTCTATTAAGCTTGCATGGTGAGTCAAAAATCTCTTGGCCTCCATTCTTGTTGATTGCCTTCCATGCAAGGTAGTTTTAAATCCCAGGAATTTGTCGTAGTAATCAATTTTTTTGCAACTCAGAAGTCCAACCAATGTCCTAGAGCTTCATTCATTTGTAAATAGGGTTTGATTAAGGAGATGTAGAGCAAAAGGCTAAAAAAAGGCCTTTTAAACTTATTCTAAATGAGAATTGGTTATCTTCCAACTACTACATAAACATTGGTGCCTTTTCTACTTGCCTAAATACACTCATCTATCTCACCTTTTGTTTTAAATACTTTCAGTTCACGTTGTTCTTTCCCATTGGCTTTTGATTTGTTAATATTACTACTAGAATTTCTCAATCTATTTGAAGGTGTTTCCAGAATTCTGTTCGATCTTTTTCGAGTTCCTCAATCTCTGGTCTTGCAGGCAGCAAAATCGATTAGGTTTTCATGAGAAACGCTTCTTCAGACTGGAATTTAGGGGTGTTGACCTGTTCTAATTTTTCTGTCTGTTGGTTTTGTTGCATGTTGCTTCTCCTCCGTCCTTTTTTGGATGGATTGTACTGTTCTCTTCCCATAAATTGTAAGTACCTTATTGATAAGACATAAATTAGAATTTTTGGTCTTTCTTCTTGAGACGTTTTGGTCTACAACCAACAGAAACAACAATGTCAGTGAGGTCTACAACAATCTGTATTTTTTGTTCATTCGATCCGAACTATTGCATTTCTTAAGGCTACTTTTATTCATCAGAGTCTCAACTTTTTCTCCAAACGTAGATTGCTGCCTACAAGACCAGATACGGTGATCAATCTGAGGATCACTTAAGGTTATAATTGGACACTTCATTTCATCTTCTTCACTTTTAGATTAATGATTGCTTCAGGGTAAATGTACTTATCGGCTGCATCACCCTTTATTAGGGAGAGGCTACTCGCTCCTTCACTAACTTACAGGTAAATATATTTAATGAAGAGATAACATTACTTCATTCAATTAAAGTAAATCCTTATCTATCAGGACCAACAAATAAAGCAGTGAAAGCTGTAGTTTCATCTTTGTGACTTATGAAGAAACTAACATTTTATCAATACTGTATAGCTGACAGCTAACCAAGTGGTTTGGCAAAGAACGATAAGAAGTGCAAGAAATACTTGTGTTTTTTAATCTAATATAACATAGTTTGATTGAGCAGAAAAATGTTTAAAAAAAAATTAAAGACTTTTGAAACTTGTGATCTTAAATATGTGATACCATTTTATTTGGTGGTAAAATTACTTATCCTTCTCATTAGGGAGAAATAGCAAAATAGGATTATTGAGCTGCTCGCTGATTGTACCTTGTCGTCTTCTGCAGACAACCACACCTTTTTGTGCACCTCCAGCAACAAGCCGAGCGATTGGATAAAATCATAGCATTTTGTGTAAATTAATTTTGATGACAATAGATTTTTGCATAGTCTTAATTAAGCATTTTGTCATTTTTTTGGACATTGGCTCTTATATTCTACCAAAGCTTAGAGAAGAGAGAAATCTTATAAAGAATTCAGACGGTCCTTTAAATTCGAGAATGTTGCAAATACTCGAAGTAGATATTTTATTATCTATTAAATATTTGGTAGAGTTTTGTTTCTCAATACATGAAAGTAGTAAGTATCAAGTGTAATATGCTTGAAATGAGTATGGAAATATTTTCTTTTGTTGAAACTTCTTAGTGATCTTACAATAGTTTTGCAGTAAGGTAGGATTCATTTCGGTTGACATTCTGTGGACTAGACCAGACCCTGGAATCAATGTCAGTAATTGACAATTTTTTATTTTTTTTTGTATTGTCCATAACTAATGTATTTCTTTTTTGGTCTCAAATGAATCATTCAGCTCATTAAATCTCTTTATTATCTATCTGTGATTTTTAGCTAATAAGAAGCATCAATAAAATTTAGGATAATTTATGCAAAATATCAGCCCATAAACTTTATTTACCACTTTTTAAACCCAATTTTTACTAATTACTTAATATGGCCATTAGGCTATTCTAATTTCCTAAAAATGGCCGTCGACTTCTGATCTTCTTTTGTTGCTAATTCATTCCTTATTCTTCTTCCTATGTTTCTTGGTTGTTCTTCATCATCTTCTTCTTTTGTTGCTATTCATTCTTCATCTCTTCCATCGTTTTTTCTTTTGTAAATTCAATGTATCACAAAAAACATAAATCAATTCAAGTAAATTATATATTAAAATACTCGAAATATCGAGACATGTCATATTTAATTTTTTGAAACTGCTTGCTTTGAGTTGATCAAGATTGGATAGTTAGTGTACACTTCATGTATATATTTCATATATAGTTAGGGCATATCCAGCTTTTTGAGTATATCATAATGTATAATCTGTGAATACCACATGTATATGTAACTTTCTATGACTTTTAGTAAGCTATATTGGATAGACAGTGTATACTTTTTATCATTTTTGGCTAGTTCTTAAGTAAATAAAATATGACTATTTGTTGTAAACAAATTACTTTATTGTATATATTTGAAATTAGCTCTTAAATTTATAATCACATGTCCCAAATTTTTTGAATAAATAAATATGTAACACAAATTCCTTGAAGCGCCATAATTCAGAAGAAAGAAAATGTCACGAAGAGTACATCTAACATAATGAGAAAGGAGGCATGGGTCCAGCCCCAGGGAACGTGAAAGACAATATATGATTCGTGTTCTTCCCCTATTCAGGATCCTAATTTTTTATAGTCCATCAATATAACCTATATCCTATATTTAAACAACTCTGTTAATCCTGCACAGTGAAAAAGCAAACCAGGTCTCTGACGATTAGGAGACAATGTAAAAATAGAAAATGAAAAGATAAAAAGAACAGACCAAAGATAGATCTCATTGAATTCAAAAGTTAAGTACCTCATCTCAGAAGGCGCACTCATCGTGGCTTTTACTTCTGATATAGATTGACTGCCCGCGAGGAATGGAAAGTGCCAGTTGGTTAACACAATCTGCTTGAATATATGATACAGATCTATCTCAAGTTTTCATACTGTACATGTGGGGACAGCCGCTGATGAGAGACAAGCTTCTAACACTCTTAATTAAACCACCCCCAGGACCCTATTATAGTGATGGGCAATGGCCATGGGGCGGCTGCCTACTAGATGATGTAAGAATCACAGTTCATTGAAAGGACTAATATTTTATCAAGGTCGGCAATGAGGAATATAATTCTGCAAGGCATTGGAAGATCCAATTCAGCAACTGTTCTTTAGGTAGCTCCAAGAGCAGTTCAGCCTGAATAAGACACATCATTACACAGCCACTTAAATATGGAAAACATGCCTTGCACATTATGTTTTTTTCCATTTCTTTCAAATGAAGATTATGCAACCTTAGTGCATTAGTATAGGTATAGAGAAGATAGTAAAATTAACAATTCCACACCTTTATTTGGCCATCTTCAAATATCAGAGAATTCTGATGAATATCTGAAGTTGCTGAATCAGTTATCAACTTGAAAACCTTTTTTGACATGTTTGTTTTCATGCCAACCATCTTTCCTGAAGCATAAATGCTGCTAATTCCTAAATCTGCTGCCATTCTTCTGACATAAAGCTTTTTCAATAGGATTTCCATAGAGTAAGGTTCTTTGCCATACTGACGCCTCAGATTTTCCGTAAATTGCATCAAGTTGAAAATGTCCTTTTCAGCTGCTTTTTCAGCGCTATTGATGATTTGCATGGGGTTCTCCAAATGGTTTATGTACTCAGAAGGAAGATGAGGGTTTATATTGATATCAAGCTGAAGAGGAAGTGAGAATTTTGAAAGGTTATACCCATTATTTGCAATTGCCAATGGAATTAGTTCAGCAGATAAACTATAAGCTATATCTTTCACAAAGGTATTTGCAATTGCCAATGGAATTAGTTCAGCAGATAAACTATAAGCTATATCTTTCATAATGGATATGAAAGTAGAATAACTTTAACAGGAGACACAAACTCTTACAAGCTATTTGTAGAACCACCAGACTGTAGTTTCCTATACGAAGCCGTTTCCACATGTCACATGCCTAGCGGACCAGTGAGGTCATGCTCAACATTTAGATAACTAACCCAGCTTAATTCCCTGATCATGCATTCCAATTCCAAACAATTTGTCTTTATTTTTCTACCTAGTACTCTAATTACATGTTCCGAAGCAAGAGACGATGACAAGGCAGTAAATTAGAGACTCAACTGAAGAAACTAGATATTGCATGACTTCCAGTCTTCCGATTGATAAATTTATTACTGTATAGTTTCTTATCTTCGTCGTTGTTTCCTTGCATTCTTTCTTGTGCCCTTTTAACAATTATTTAAACTTCATGCAATAACGTAGTGATTTATACCTTTAACGTTTCATATAAGACATATAATTGCCCAATTACTTAAAAACCCTCTAGATTACTAACTATTTTTTCACTTTTAATTAATTCTCCATATAACCAAAACACTTCGACATATTATTTTTTTTGGAGCAACATAAAATAGTTGACAACTTTCACAATCTTGAAAATCCTCTCCTCCAACAAAATGAAATAATCTAATTGATGCTATCCTAGATAATTCAAACTTGATGCCACATCGTTTAAACTAACAACTTCATTTTTCCATACATCTTTTTTATAACCGTGGTGTTCGGGGTCAGCTTGCATGTACCTCGACTAATTTCAAGAGGTACCTACTACCTTCCCACTAGCACAGGTATCGGGTAACTCTGTCCATCAAGACTTAACAAGATTAGAAGAAATCACCTAGTGTTTAAACTATTATTTTCAACACTCTTTTATCAAAACCCAAAGTACTAATTGATCAAATACTTTACTCCTAACAGTCGACATACATCAAGTCAGGTCATATATATTGAGATGGAATGAATTTTTTTGAAAAATTTCACCCCACTCTGAAAATTGAATACTTTAGTACCTAATCTTTCAGAGCTTTTCATATATTTAATAGCTAATCTCAAGAAGACTCCCTTTAATTTTGAAATAATAGTGAGAGAACTTGTTTATATGTTCTTTATAACTGCAACTTATACATAATTACCGAAAGAACAAAGAAAAAACATGATCGTGCATTTGCATCTCGATTGTCAAGTCTAGTTTGTGATTCTTGTCTGTTAAGGAGTTGATAAAGTTCTTTCTGATCCATAGTAGACTAGTATATCTTTCGACGATAAAAACATAATGAAAGCCTAATTGGGTGTGTTTATGAAAAGCTCATAATTCACTATAGTAGTTAGGCAAATTCTGGTTGTACATGACTCAACATTCACTAATTCAAAAGTGTCCCAAAATTTTTCCTATTTTAAGATCCGAATATCTCTAGTTGACATTCTAACCAATCATTTCAAAAATCAATTAATGACAGTTCCTCAAAAGAGCAGCACAGATTAGGTATTGGAGAATGGGACACAACCACAGACGTACAATGGATTTTGTACTCGATTAATGTATCAACTTATAGAAAATATAGAGAGCACTAAATACCTCCATTGCAGGGTAAGGAACTGATATTACACGATGCTCATCAACCTGGAATAACATAAGATAACAGATCTCATTACCTTTTATTTTGAAAGGTACATTATTTTTATGACAAGGAAACCCGCAGCCGCTACCCTTTGGGTGCGCACAAGGTAAAACCCTCGCTCCTATGCAATAGCTCGCAAACCACATAGGAGAGGTAACCCGCACTAGGCAAGCCCGGTGCGACGAGCTCGACCCAGAAGGCAAAACCCCTTGCTTTCGCTGGCAAGGGGTTTCGAACTTGAGACCTCCAACATGGAAGTCCCAAGCCCAAACCACTGGGCCACCCCGAAGGGTGAAAGGTACATTATTGATGCATACAAATATCATAATCTCAAACTAAGGGAGGATAGCATGCAGAAACCAATCCTATCTTAGGCACATACCAGTGAATTTTATCTTTGTAACCAGTACTAATGGAATAAAAGGATGATGCAAACAGACCTTTGACAAGCTTTCAAACAACATCTCAAAGAATAGATCAATGCCCACATTGCCGACATCCCCCGTCTGTTGCTCGCCAAAAATATTGCCAAATCCTCTAATAGCCATGTCTCTTTCTGCAAGCTGAAAACCCTGACCAAGTTCACAGCACTCTTCAAGAGCAGCAAGCCTCTCCTAAATTGTCAAATGAATGCCATGTTACAGCCATAATAAAGATCAATCTTCTGCAAATAACTTCACACAACATGCATATCATGGAATTCATCCTTGATAAATTAGAACCCCTGTTCTGTTGGAAAATACCACAACATTACCAGAATAAAGGCAAGAAGACAGAATATATGAACCTACATATCCTGTCATTAAAAAAATATAGAGGAAAAAGAGCATACTAGTGCATGGTCTGAAAGAAGTGATTTGTCAGGATAGAATAAATGTGCATGAGCTTCCTTATCCGCCCGTCCGACCCTTCCACGCAACTACAATAATCAAAGAGGGAGTAGGAATTAGAAAGAGTATAGAAGTCACAGCAATTCAAATTATAACAATCAATAACAACAATAGCTAAGAATCTGCAAAGTAAAGATATGGAGTTGTCAGAAGCACATCATCATGTCCAGATTATCCCATGGTCATGATATGAGTCTCATAAAATCTGCTAAAAGACATCTAACTGCAAAATCTACAGTGTCGACCATAAGCTATTAAGAGACAAGTTAATCATTTAGCTAACAGCGGCAGGGGCCAAGTTAAGAAATTAAGGGCTGAAAATCTTTGACCAATCAACTTTAGTAATCAATACAGTGAAAAAGAAACTGGTAAAGATAGAAAAGATGCTTCTTCACTGGAGTTTGAAGTCACTACATTAACTAAGTAGAAGACAATTGATTGACTTCATCACCACAGCTGCAATAGCAGGCCAGTGGTTTCCCATGGTTAACATCACAAGAGAACCAAACCCCAGAAATTCCTCATGAAAGAGACAAGAGAAGACTTCACAAAATATCACAGAAAGGCTGGTTCAACGACATTTATTCTCTCTGTAACAATTCCTTGTCTCATACTGAAATGCCACTACAAGGAAAATAATACTTTATATGCTATTGAACTTCAAGTAATCCCAAGACTACAAGGAGTTTTCGAATGTAACAAATACTTGCTACACTAAACCCCAGCTACCTAAGTTATCCCAAAAGGTAAATTTTCTCCTTTAGCACCATTAACTGTCTAGTGTGATTAATCAGGTATATTAAGGAAGCAGGGAGATTCTATATAACTCAGAGCTGGGAAAACAGCACATGCTGTCAAGGAATATCAAATTCATGTAAAATTGAACAAAAGGCTGCGTCAAAATAAACTATGTTTCTATCACTTATGCCGAAGAAAATTCAACAGATAAAAACAAATGATTTGCTTCCTGGTTTAATGTAACTGAAACAGTGGAGGAAAAAACTACCAATAGGGATGGAAAACAACATGACACCAAAATCTTGCTGTTCGTTTAGGCAAGAGAATGTAAAAACCTGATACAATTGTGCAAGTCCAAATTGCTGAACATCTTGAATGATGATTGTGTTTGCGTTTTGAATATCAAGGCCGCTTTCTACTATGTTTGTACATATAAGAATTCTAATATCTCCCCGTGCAAATCTTTCCATAGTTTCCTCAAGCTGTTTTGAGTATTGCTGCCAAAAAAGATGAAATGGCATGTGAGACCACTAGAACTGAATAATGCAGTGTAGATGCTATGTAAATATGAGTTCATATCTTAGATTATGTCTAAAGACTGAATGAACATAAGTATTCTATCAAAGTTTAATACTATGAAAAAAGCATAAACTTTTTAGAGCAATAGCAAGAACAAATGCACCAATAACTTAAACTCTACTTTAGTACCAGTGATACAGAATATGTACTATCAGCCACCATTGCTGTTGCAACAAGGTGACATGACTCTTTAAAGAAATTTGCTCTCATTATTGTGTTGGTTTTTAAAAAAAAATATGGTGCAACAAAAAAGGGTTGAAAACATCTATCCATAATTTTATCAAGCATAGAAGGGATTCAAATAGCCAACTTGATTACATAATCTACAAGAAATTTGCATAACAAAAATTCAAAGAGGCTAAGTAATATTAACCACTAAAACAATCTAATAGACATTAGACAACTTATTATGCTAAAAATTACGCTTTAGTTACTGCAATTTTTAAAAATTGCTCCTCCTCAATTTCTGTTTGGCAATTGGGGCTGAATTCTTTTGATTATTTTAAACTTGCACAATTTTTTATATTGATCTTCCTCTTCTTCTTTCTTTTTCTTCTTTTGGTTTTCTACTTAAAAAACACCCTCAATAATCTTATCTTGTTTGAAAACTCTTTTGAAAGTTCTTTCATCTGGACAGTGAGAGGACCTGCAAGGAGTGTTTGTAAGGATCTTTCTTCCATTACAACATCTCATAAATCATAGGTTTCAAAATATCATTTCATTCTCACATACCAAATTTGATAATTTTCTTCGGTGAAAATTTGTGGGGTATTGAAAAAGTGATGGTTGCTTGTCATGGTTGAAAATAGGTTAAAAATTGGTATTGGTTGAAAATAATCGGCGCGTTGAAAATAAGCAGGGGTTGAAATTAGCCTTGAAGGGTTAAAACTAGCCCTAACGGGTTAAAAATAGTTCTTTAGAAGAACTCATAGATCCCGAAAGTGGTGGTTTTTTTGAAGTGGTGCAACAAAAAGGGTTGAAAATGTCTCTCCATAATTTTACAAGGGCTTTGAACAGCCAACTTGAAAACATAATCCGTAGAAAATCTTTACAACAAAAATTCAAAAAAGCTAAATTAACTCAACAACTAAAACAACCTAATAGAAATTTAAATTTCAAATTTACCCTAAACCTAACAACTTATTATGCTAAAAATTATTACAGTAACTGAAAGTAATTTTCAACATATTGTCCCACCAGAATGATTATCTATCAATCAACCCCGTTTCAGTTCCAAGTCAATTGGAGTTGGATACATGAATCATTTATTCTGCTCTCTTCAGGCCCATTTCACTCCAATACTAAATAATTTGCAGTGACTAGTTTAATCTCAATAAGTTGTACGGAAAAGGGCCAAAAATGCCCCTGGACTATCTCAAAAGGTCTAAATATACCCTCCAACTGTACCACTAAACATAAGACCTATGAACAATAAGCGTTTGACTTTCATACCCGAAAATTTTTACTCCCATATGATAAATCAATTCTCAATTCCTCTCTTATGGTGTTCTGCCTCATAAAGTTTCCTAGATTCATGTATGCTTAGTCAAAAGGCATCAGACAGTCCAGAAGAGAACTTCAATGAAGAACAAGGTTTAGTAAATGCGGAAGCTATGGAAGAAAGCTTAAAGAGTTCCATAACAGCTTAAGTCACAGGGTATCACACAGTTGATTGATCAAATGATTGATTGATTGACCTTCAATTGCAGAACTTAAAGCCAACTCATTAAATCCTATAATTACCTTTCCATGAGCAATAGCTATTTCAACATGTGGAAATTCCAGTTCTAAGAATTCCATAACATCCTCAAGACCTGCAAGTAATAGACAAACCCATGTAACTACAACGAGTACAATGGATGAACTTCAGCAAACTCCTCTACAGCCTGGCCACCAAATTACATAATGCTACTCACAATTAATGTGCATAAAAGGCACAGAATGCATTACCTTTAATGCGGGGCAAGACATAAAAAACTCGGCCACCACGGTCCAATTCATGCTTGATAGCTGATATTACTTTGTCCTTACTGTAAGCTGAAAGATGCGTTCTTATCGGAACTCTCTCAGGAGGCGGTGTTGAGATCAAACTGTTAGAGTGGAAAAGAAAATGAAGGCAGCCAAAAAGCAAAACAGTCAAAAAAATTGAGCAGGCAAAACATTGACTTGAAGGTAACTTCACGATTAGTCAAATCTAGCCAACATTGACACAGCTAAATGAATGATACCCAATTTCAGCTGCTGGATTGCCCAACAGTACAGTGGATACTTCATCACAGCCATCCAGGGCTTGGATAAATTGAAACAAACTCGGTGGTATTACCTAGCGTCACGAAATCCAGTTAATGCTAAATATAGAGTTCTTGGAATAGGCGTTGCTGAAAGTGTGAGTACATCCACTGAAGTTTTAAATGAAGCAATCCTCTCCTTCTGTTTTACGCCAAACCTCTGAAAGGACAAAGAGTAATTCAGAGGGAGATCAAATATGATGAATCGGTTATAGGTATGAAGGATGTCCAAAAGACAGACACTCACACACAGAGACACACACAAACACTCTCTCTCTCTCTCTCTCTCTCTCACACACACACACTAACAGGGAAAGGTTAAGGGTTAACTATCTTCTTCAACAAATTCAGTTTACTATCCATTTAAGTGATAACGAGAAAACTTAGTACCGTGAATAAATGAACACCAGCTTGGCCATAACCCTCCACTTCATCATGGGACCCTATCAAAAGAAAGAAATAGCACCCTAGGCTTGCCCCATCTAACAAGCTAATACACCTTTCCTTGAATCTTCATGGTTTTATTCAAGCTAATATACCTTTTTTCATTTTTGGGTTTTGGATAAAGTTTCTTTTGAGCTTTTTATAAACACGGGATAATAAGAAAAAATAGTCATAGTTGGCCTTATTATAGATCAAACGAAGAATGCATTATCAGGTTTTAGATCAATGAGATTGATTTATATAAGGGAAACAAAAAATTAGAAAGAGTGAGTTTACACATACTTTTTCCTCATTATAAGGCCTTACTCACAGAAGTAACCAACCTATTTCATCCATGACTAAATTTGAAACATTACTTCCTTTCGATGCAAATGACTAGAAAATAATCAAAAAATATGATGGCACCCAAGTGTGTGGCCTAGTGGTCAATGTACTGGGTTAAGAATGATGAGGTCTCAAGTTCAAATCCCAGCAGAGACAGGAACACTAGGTCTTCCCATTTGTCCTAGCCTGGGTGGATAGAGTTACCTGGTATATGGTGCTTGTTGCTGGTGGGAGGTGGCATCTCGTGGGATTAGTCAAGGTGCGCGCAAGTTGGCCACGATACCACGGTTATATAAAGAAAATCCAAAATATAATGGCATTTAGATATCTGGAAATACCTGTTCCTCATCAACCACAAGTAGACCCAGATTATTATATTCAACCCGATTGCCAAGTAGTGAATGAGTCCCAACAATAATGTCCACACGTCCGTCTTTAATCATACTCAAGTACTCCTCTTTCTCTGACTTGGTCTTGAGTGAGCAAAAGTTGGTGGCAAAGAAAGCTAAAATTAGGACTTTGAATAAGGATATGGTGTTTACTTGGACAAGGTGAACAACAATGTCAACACCAAAGAACTAAAACTAAAATAACATATTTAAGAAGTTCACATTGAGAACCATAACCACTCAGATTTTGGAAGGAAAATACTAAAAAGAAAGAGAAGAAGACATCATTTCTAGTTTGGTGCACTTCCTTGCATATTTAAATGGTCGTTCTTTTGGTTTTCTTCTTAATAATCAAAGAGGTAGACAATAATTAAGAGGAGTATACATATATTAAATAATATTAAACCATTTCAACAAGGTGATTTTTTTAAAATTTATGTAAGTTCGAAATAAATAACAATCAGCAAAGAACCTGTTTGATCTAAGTCTTTTTTTAATATGTATACAAGTTACCCTTATAGAAAAAAAAATAATCAATTAAGCATGATTTGTGAAACGATCTCAAACTGCATAAAATCCTCAATGGACATAAGATTTAATGCGTCTATGTCAGCTTAACTTTCATGGAAGTATATCAACAGAATCCCTTATTATAAGGCACTCCAATGAACTTAAGATATTTTTGCTTGCCATGGACCTATTGTCAAGAAAGCTAATCTTAAGAAATCATGAAATGTGAGAAGATAGGTTTTGCAAGAAAACATTATGAGCAAATATTTAACATCAAAGGTCGGGCGCAACCACATTCTTTTACAAAACCACCTACTATTCAAATGATGAAGAGTAGACATTCAAGTAGAAAGTGCTTCTTAGGCATCAGCAACGTATTGATAAAAATCAAGTTATGCACCTGAAACCTGCTAAGAAGTCCAACTCTTATGTTAGGATATCTTGAGAATCTCTCTGAGATAACATCAAAATGTTGTTTAGCTAAAACTATTGTTGGCGCTAGAACCATAGCTTGCTTCCCTGCAGAGACTACACAGAAGATGGCACGCAGTGCAACCTCAGTTTTACCAAAACCAACATCTCCGCAAATTAATCTGTCCATTGGATTTTCGCTCTCTGTCAAGTCCCTTTCTACATCTGAGAAAGCCTGTCATTGGAATTCAAAACTGTATGAAACAAAAGAGGTTTTCCATTATAGGTAAACCAGTAAAAATGATTGAACTTTTCAGGAAATAGGTTACTCTGACTAAAATGTCCCAAGATAACTACACTTTCCGCACAATGAGAAGCAATAAGTTATTCTGAATAGAATGTGGCAAGACAACAACACTGTTATTTTTTTGTGTTGTTACAATTTTCATATATGTCTTGCTGAACCAACTGGATGAAAAACAGCAATTGCAGCTAAACTATACACATGGAAAGAACCAACAACAGCTGATATTTTGCGGAAGAAGGCATGCAGGTGGAAGTCAGAATTTAAATGATACAGAAGAGACAATTAAAAACCTGTTTCTGATCCGGTGTGGGTTCAAAAGGAAACTGAGATGCAAATTCAGCCATAGCTGGAGTCTTTGGGTATGGAGGCCTTTTTTGTTTTAACCTGTGTAGGTATAGCTCCATTAGATCTACAACCATTTTCTGAACTGCAACTTTTCCCTTCATCCTTCTCCTCTCCCATGCACTAGTATCGCTTAACTTGCTCAAAGTCCGTGGCCTTTTGGTTTCATTAGGGCTGAATAATTAAAAAAGCACTAATCAAATAGTAATCTAGACCATCTCTCTGGCACACGAATTGATAATAAATGACATTTCCAGGTTTCCCTTGGCTCCACGGTTATTCATAACTCAAGAGAGTCTTTCCAAGGGTGGTGATAAAGGATAATAAAAGGCAAAGCGTGTTTCTCTCTATCAATAATTTTATTTCTTCCAAAACAAGAATCAGAGCCCCATCTCACCGCTAGATGCCTACTTCCTTGGCACGAAGAAGCATGCTGGACTAACAAGGGTTGAAAGCAGGTAGCTTGTGACTAAGGAAAAGAGGCTAACTTGAATGGAAAATGCATTTTAAGTGATCTAGTGAGGAAGTATCATCCTAACCGGAAAAAATGTTAATTCAAGAAATTGCTTAGATCGAGAGGTGCAACGCAAAGTTTATACTTGAAAAATCAAAATTCCTTTAGTATTAAGGAAATTTGCCTATTGTTTGGGGGGATGGTCTATTGCTGGGAATTTATGACAAGAGAATTGGACAGCACATGATTCTTTGTCAGAGCTATGCCCTCTATTAGGAACTGAAAAGAACGCCCCTTCAAGTTGTATTGGAGATCGAAGCAGTATTCGTATTGGTGAGTATGCAAAAATCTTCTCCACTACTGCATAATTTTAAATACCAAAAGGGAGAATTGACCAGCAGTGTAATAAGTTGTGGCTCAATAAGCTCAGGAGCTTGGGACAATGAAGCCAATGGTAATAAAAAGTAGTTTTGCAAGGAATTACAAGTACTGCATACAAATCTATAACAAGGTGGTAAATAAAGAAGGAGTGTTGTACTTACAGATTGTAACGGTAGAGCAAACGAGATGCCTGCTTAACGGGTAATTTAGCCATACCGTCAGCGTACTCAATAAAGACGTATTCAATAGGCTCCTTGGAATCCTTTGGAACGTCAAATTTGATGCCAACGAATCGTCCAATTCCAACTTTCCTGTGGACCACGTAATCGCCGGAACGGAGAGTGTAAGGGTCCACCTTGTAGCTAAAAGTAGGCTGAGCTGCATCATGTGGAGCACCTTGTCTGGCTCTGTCGCTTTTGAGCTTCTGGAGGCCCCTTTGCTGCTGCTCTTTCACGAGCTGAATGTACTTATCAGCCTCCTCGGAATCCATGGCCGGTCTAAGAGGGGAGTGATCTCTCTTAGCATGCTCCCGGCGAATTCGCTCGTTGAGTAGAGAAATGGCGTCTCGCTCCTGCTCCTGTCTTGCATTCCGTAGTCGGGGAGGCAATTTGGTATATACAGCATCGGCATTGAGGACATTGGTTAAGGTAATAGAAGAGGAGGAAGGAGAGGGAAAAGAGGGTTTTTGAGTAGTGGGGAAGAGTTTGCAGAGACGAGTTGTGAGAAAGCACTCCGAGGGAGAGAAGAAGAGGGAGGCCTTTGCAGCCATGGATGGATAAACTTGTAAGAGCAAGACTTGTTCTAATTTCTCAAAGCAAAGCTTAATTACCCACCATATGCATCAATGAAACGTCGGGTTTTCCACATTATCTATTCCCTCGAAACGTGATATACTACTGACGCCCACGCCGCTTTTTTTTTAAAAAAAAAAATAAATAATTTTTTTTTTTTTAAATACTAACTTTATTCATAACTCCTTAATTTTTTCATATATGTCTACTATTAGGAAAACTTTGGTACAAGTAATACTTTAAGTTGAGTAAAATACCAATCAACACACTAATTAGAAACTAAATAGTACATGTTTAATGTGTATCTTAATGATTTCATAAAAACATCGGATCAAATTCATATCTTCTTTCCATAGTAAATCATTAGGGAGTAGAAGATTTCTTGATTTTCTTTTTCCTTTCTGACATAAAAAATATACCAAGTTACATAAGAAAAATCAGCAAAGTTTATGTGTTGATTTTCTCTTATTATATAAGTGGCAGTTAAACATTAAGCGGCCAGTACACCGTCAACGTGTCCGTTTCTTAGGATAAAATTGAATTAAGGGGTGTTTTAGTCATTTAAGGCTTTCCACTTGAGAGCTTTAAGCTTTAAGGGGCCGTTTGGTTATGGTATAAGAGGGCATGTTATTCATGTATAAAACATTGTATTAATTTTACTATGTTTGGTAAAAGTTTTTTATTAGGTTGAAAAGTCAACATGACTTATACTATGTTTGATTGATAAGTTCTAAATATTGTATAAAAGCTACTCATGTATTAATTTTATACAGTGTTTGGTTGCGTTTTTTGTAATCCTACATAATTAATACTTACATAACTTATGAGGGAAACTATGTATAAATTATGCAGGATAGAATGTGGAATAAGTTATATGGGTATTAGTTATACATTATTAAAAAGATAAATTACACATTTATCCCTATTAATTTATTTTTAAATCCTTTTTATTAAAAACTTTACATAACTATTCTATTTTCCCAACTACTTTTGTTTCTTATTTTCTTTTATACAAACAACTTTTTATTTGTTTTCATTTAAAATTAAAATATAAATATTTGTTAATATTATGAATATGAATGTATAATTTTGATAGTGCATATGCTAATTATATATTCACATTAGATATTACTAACTATATCCACATATTTAATTATCATGTATTAAATTTTTATTTAGAATGTGAATTAATATATAATTTATAAATTTGGTATATTAAAAATGTACAAACAACACAT
Source organism: Solanum infundibuliforme (assembly GCA_029582565.1). Classification (NCBI taxonomy): domain Eukaryota; kingdom Viridiplantae; phylum Streptophyta; class Magnoliopsida; order Solanales; family Solanaceae; genus Solanum; species Solanum infundibuliforme. Next base: position 18,353 of record JAJOOG010030167.1, read on the forward strand.
GCATCATATTGATAGAAATTTACATTATATAAAATAGAATAGTATAATGTACTTGAAATATACTAATAGTATTTTATTTTTATAAGCTTTAAACATTAAAAAAACAAAGAGAAAAAAAAACACAGAATTCCTAGTTAAGTATAGAGAAAATTCCTTTCTTTATTTTTTTTAAAGGAGAAATTATACTATTTTCTTACTTATTTTATTTGTAAATAATATATATTAATTTATATTAAAATTAATATTCAATAGTTAATAATTCATGTAATGTAATCTTTACATAACTAAATAATGCCTACATAACTAATGCTCGCATAACTAATACCTACATAACTAAATCCTACATAACAAATACCTATATAACTAAACCCTGCATAACTCTAACCAGTAATCAAACTCCCCTAATTGTATTGTACTATATGTTATATTGTATGAACATGTTTCATAATAGACAAAAAGGCACCTCCTCTGTAGTTTATCTCTTTTTCATGTGGGTTCCCTGCAAGAATTAGTAGCTTCAACATATTTTCGGAAAGAAAAGGTCTCTATATGCTCCATTATAATTTAATTATTTATCAAGTAATAGAGGTATTTAATAATTTTTTGAAATATTAAATAAGTACTACTTAATTAAGTGTAGCAATATTTACGATATTATAAACGTAATTTTTTGCTTTATTTGTCCATTTTTTATCTATAAATTACATCTTTTACTTAGAATATTAATGTTAGATTATTAATATTATATTATTATTAGAAAAAAAAGTATCATTAAATTTAAAAATTAAAAGTACCACAAAATAAACATTACTAATTTCCAAACAATGATGATTATTATAAGAAAACCTAATCTACATAAATGAATTTTTAGTATAAAAAACGTATTAAATAAGTACGACTTAATTAAGTGTAGCAAATATTTACAATATTATAAACTTAATTTTTTTATTTATTTGTCCATCTTTTTATCTATAAATTACTTTTTATTTTGAATATTAATGTTATATCGTTAATATTATATTATTATTAGAAAAAAAATTATTGAATTTTAAAAATTAAATGTACCACAAATAAATATTACGAATTTTCAAATAATGATGATTGAGCCCGCACGACTTTCCCTTTCTGGTCTACACTACTAATGGCAACTCCCAATATATATCAAGTAGCAACTAAAAGAGGAAAGAAACTCTAAAGTAAATGGATTGGTACATTTTCTGTTCTGGAAACAAACATGTGCCTACGAATGGCTACATGGATAACTGAAGATGTCATGATTTAGATGATCAAATAAAGAGAGTTACTCTTCTTCTGCACACAATAAAAATACAGTTTACAGAGGCTATTACATTAGTGCACGCAATGCATGAAAGTTGGAAAGTCGATCCAAGTATATACAAATATTGGTCTAGTTCTTGTCGAAAGACGGAAGAGTACATCTACACATAGCACAATACACAATAGCGCAAGTGAATACATCTGCTGCTATGGATAAAGGATTGGTGAAAGCTTCATAACACGTAACAAAACACAAACCCAAATATACACTTTCAAGAGTAATGGTCCCTCTGTGTTCCCTAGATCATACAGTTCAATGTACATAAATGGAGTCATGACCACCACGGCCCCACCACAATCCTGTTCCAAGCAACCGCACTTGAAATGCAAAATTTGATTACCATATCACCACCAATCAGTTATTTATCAGAAACTATGGACCACTTCAGATTTCTGTAATTCATCATGGTAGTGAAGTAGACACAAAGGTATCTCGCAAACTGAAACCATACAGGATTTGCAACCCCCCCCCCCCCCCCTATACATCATCTTTGTTACAAAGCACACATAGTAACCAGATTTATTCACAAAGCATAGCTTTTGCTGTCTCATAAGTTGTCGTTGCAACATTTCACTCCACTTCTCTCTGTTTCCTGAGTTCTTGAGCATTCTCCAGCTCCTTGAATGCAATCGAAAGACACTCCTCAGATTTTTTCTTCTCTTCCCTGATATGTTCCAAGCTGCACCACAGAGCTGAGTTCTCCACCTCACAATGGGATAATTCAGCCTCGATTTGAGAAAGCCTGGCTCTAACCACAGAAGCTTCAGTTTTAAAGTTTAGACGGTGTTGCTCAGCAAGAGTAGAAACATTAATTGCCTCAAAATGAACATGAGAAAGCTCATCCAATTTTAATTTCTCCAAAATCCAGTGATTAACAACGGTTTCAAAACATTGATCACTGGATATAGAGCATTCAATTTTAGCCAGTGCTGATACAGAAGAAATAAAAGCCTTCACTCGTTCACTAAAATGTTGGCGATCAACACCTAAGTGGTCCAGAGCAGCAAAAGTAACATCTGCCTCCTGGATCATGGTCATGTGATCTTTGATATCCATAGACTCAAAAAGGGTAAGAAGATCCTTCTGAAGACGATCAACAGCCTGCAAAAACACCTTTGAGATCGAACACCTCATAATGTTGCTTTGTCCACCTCCATGGAAACTTTTTCCATCATACTTTTTTTTGAGAGAGTCTATGAGCTGCACATCTTCATCAACAGTAAGCACTGTACAAATGTTAATTTCAGTTGGTAAAAGATTTCTTGGCTGAGTGGCTAGGGAAGCATCATCTTCTTCACCCATATCTTGAAGGATAAAAATGGGCTCAGGAGAAAAAATATCTGCAAATAGATTAAAAATGAAGTCACCCCTTTTGGTTCATGGTTCATTTTGTGGAGAGAGTAGGGGGCAGAGGGAGAGCATAAAATATTATGCAGTTGCAGAAAAAAAAACTTACAGGAAGTAAAATGCTCTACCGAGGGTACCATCAAGCACCGAGGAGGACGGAACACAAGCCTTCCCCACCAACCCTGAAGTGTAAGATCTAAATTTTGATGAATAGAATTCAACATCCAATCCACTGTTGCCACCAAATGCATTGGTGAGGCAAAAGAATGAGCTACGGAAGAACCAAATGAACCTGCAAGAGAAAGGATTAAAAAGAACAAAATAAAGAAACATAAATACCTGTCAGGGACTCATGTCTACTAGGTGAGTGATCATTGGAAACAAATCAGAAAATAGGAGAAGAAAAGTAAGTTTCTACACAAACCTGAAACCTCTACAAGAATCTGTTTGCGAACTTTAGTCTGTATTGGATGAATCTCCCCCTCAGATTCCAGAAGAGACAGATGAAGCCTTTCTTCAGCCAAACAGTTCCTTGACTTGGTTGTTGGCAATTGCACACAGCCAATTGAAGAGAGAAGAGAAGTATCACCAAATTTCAGCTCACCATATCGCAATCTTTTGCGGTGCTTTCTTGAAGGTTCACCCAACGCTTCGTCCTCTCCAATTAAATCCTCTAAAATTACTGTGTGACTCTTCACTGGTCCAGTTGTTGCAGGAAAAGTGTTGAGGTGATTATAAATCTCTTCAGGGGATGTGTCCGTATGACCAACTCCAAATCTTACATTGCATTCCTCAACCAAGTCACTAGATACATGACTGACATCAATGCTAGTCAATGTCGACAGATATGAACTAGTGCTTTCATTTACTTTGGTGCTTCGTGCTACTGCTTCCTCAGAATCTAGCCATAGTTTGAAGTCACAAGCTCCATGTCCCTGAAAAGAGTTTGGTCAACATCAGTTGAATTTTGAAGAGCTAAAATGTAACAATCCTTTTTAAATTAACTATGAGAAGATATAAAACAAGTAAAAGCGGGATTCTGATACAATGACTAGATCCCGGCAACACAACTTCAAGGATAGGACAATACCATAAATATGTGCCATAGTGCCCAAACAAACAAGCAGAACCTATTTTCCAAAGTCAAGTAAGTATAATGCATTTCTTAGTCGTACTGGCGGTAGATCATAGACTAATAACCATGTATGACAAATGAAGAAAGCATTTCTCCCAGATATGCATTCCCTACTTCCTTACCTTGAAGCCAACTCAATCACCTTCTTTCGAAATGATCCAATCTCTTAATTTGACGATGCAATATGTCGAAGATGAAATATGTTGCATGGCAATAGTATTAATTGTTTTACTTTCTCTTTGTTTCGCAGTATGTATATCCATACATAATGGTTTTTAACATGTAATTTTCTAATAATCTACAGAAGTATAACTGCCAACGCTTATGCACACTCTTTGTTTCACCAAGATTGAAAAACCTAGTTATTTTTGAGTTAGGCATTTCCATTAAGAATGACCTATTTGAACTTACCATTCCTCCCCTCCCCATTCGAACATGAAAAATCAGGTGCTTTTTGACTATAAACATTCTTCCCTTCATATCTGAATATCAGCTACTGACCGGTGATCATAGAAAGACAGTGTCTACTTTACTTTTGAATTTACCAATCTCCAGACCCTTTTTAAGTAAATTCTTTTGCGTCAAGATAATTTTTCTTTCTTTTTTCTCATCTTTGTGAAATTGATCAACTTGACTCTATGTTCCCTTTGCCCCTTTATCTTACAATTTTTACCTACGATTTGATGTCATTTTGTACTTAATAGTGATTCTAAATTCATTTATTAAGAATTTTTAGTTTTTTTTTTGTGATAAGTTCAAATTCGTATTCTACCGCTATCTTAAGCAATCTTTATTTTAGCATTAAGGGGTCGTTTGGTAGGGTGTATTAGAATAATGTTGAATAGGGTGTATTAGTAATGCTGGTATTATGTTTGCAATAGTTATGCTACGATTGATTCTTATGCAGTGTTTGGTTTGGTGTATTAAATTGGTGGATTAAAAATGCCATGCATTGCATAATTCTAAAAAAATATATATTTGTTTACAAATATACCCTCCACAAATATGGTGGAAAGGATGTAAAAAAGATTTTGAGGGGCAATGGTATCTTTAATCATGTTAATGCATGCATTAAAACCTTTTGTATTACTAATACCATGAATTTTCATGTATTAGTTATACATACCTTAATACCTATGTTGAAAAAGTGTACCAAACAAGATATTAGTATTACACAAAGCTAATGTATGCATTATTTTTTCTAATGCACTCTACCAAAATTATGGGAATTGGAAGTTCAAACCCTATGATCACTTCAGAAACGTCAATGGGAAGCTCAACCTAGTTAGTTTGGGCTTCCTCAGTTGAGTTGAGCTATAAGGGTCAAGGAGTCCAAGACCACTTAATGAACAATGTTTGTGTGGTAAATGGAAAGGCAAAGGTTAGTGAGGAAGATGCAAAAGTCAAAGCACTATGAGAGAAGATTGTCAATCTTACAAATCCGAATTCTAAACTCTTGTCTGGATCGGGAGAGTCACTAAGTGATCTTGGAAGGTATAGGCGGCTAGCTGGTTGGAAAGTTGAATTATCTCACAATGACTAAATTTGACATATCTTTTCTTATGAGTGTTGTAAGTCAGTTTATGACTTCCCCGTGTAGTTGTTTGTATTCTGCAATATATAAAGTCAGCTTCACGTAAAGGACTACTCATCGAGGATCGAGAGCATGAGTATAGCATTGGATATACCAATGTTGATTGGGCATGATCACTCTTTTATAAGTGTTCTGCATCTACATATTGTGTTTTACTATGAGGTAATTTGGTGTCCTTGAAGAGTAAGAAACACAACGTGGTTGCTTGATCTAGTGCAGAAGCAGAATATCGAACAATAGTTGTAGCAACTTGTGAGCTAGTTCGGATCAAATAGTGTCTAAGAGAACTAAGATTTGGAGAAATTGGTCAGAGGAACTTGTGTGTGATAATTAAGCGGCCATTCATATCACATCAAATTCAATATTTCATGAAAGAACTAAACACATTGAGATTTACTATCATTTTGTAAGAGAAAGATACTCTCAAGACATATTATTACAAAATTTGTGAAGTTGAGTGATCAGTTCTTGTAGATATATTCACCAAGTCCCTCACCAATCACGTATCAATTACATTTGTAACAAGCTTGGTATAGATGACTTGTATGCACCCGCTTGAGGGGTAGGGTTGGAATAGGTAAATGAGCATGAACATGAATAATTATATAAAACCCTACTTGAAAAGGGATTATAATGTAGTGTCTATAAAAAAAAAGTCTCACTGTAATAATGTAGATACACAATTCAATAATATTTTACTCTTATATTTCTAAAACTGACCTTCCATATAAAGGCTATCCTGGACTTCCCATTATAATAAAAAATGATTGTATCCAGCTAAAGAAGCATTGAATGGTAAGTAGCTTTTATATTTATTATTTTTTTTATTTTTTTTTGTTTATCTCCTTTTCATAAATGTGCTTTTCCGCATCTCAACTAATTTTACGGGATATCCTCTACCTCCTACCAACAATAGCTCTGTCCACTGAGGCTAACTTTCATATTCTTTATACAGTATTAATGTCAGTGGATGAATCGGTGGTCAAGCAATGGTTCTAAAAATGTAGGTAAAATCAAAATTTATATCAGTGAGCAAGCAGGGACGATGCAACAAGTTCAAATCTGCCTTCTTATCTTCTTCTTAAGATCCCGTAACCAAATTCTGTTATAAGTATATACCACTATTCTTCCATCTGATTTGTCAAAAAGGATATCTTTAGGTATATTTATTATGTTAATGTCCTTTGCCTGATTCAAAAGTAGAAATGTGAAGGAGAAAAAGTCATTCTCAAATTATGTACTCCCTCCGTCTTATTTTATGTGGCACATTTCGGATTTCGAGATTCAAATAATTCTATTTTGATTTGATAGTAAGTTTTTCATAAATCTTTTAAACATTTTAAAATTAAATTATTATGACTTATATTACTTTTTACATAATTTATAAATATATAAATTTCATGTTAAAAAATTAAAAATTTCGTGCACAAATTCTCAGTCAAACTTAAACGGTTTAACTGTCGAAAAACGAAAATTCTCTCATAAATTGGGACAGAGGGAATAGTAAAAAGAAAAGGTTTCACCTTTTTTATCGGACAGATGAAGAAGATCCGACCCGCATTAGGTCTCACGCGACAAAAGTCAGCACCGCAACGGCAAAGCGGAACGTTGATAAATTCGTCTAAATTTATCTCGTCAGCCCACTTGAAAAACTGACACTTTGTTTTCTGAAACACAAAAGGGAACAATTTAATTAAACATGGATAAGAGAGAAAATGGTATGTATGTTAGTGAAATGCAGGAGACTAACGTCGTTGGCGGGGCAGCGGTAGAAATTGCGTCCAGGGTTTTTAAGGGTGTTAGAGGTGAAAAGTTTGCAAGAGCCAGCGCCGCAACGGCAGGGCAGGGAACGTCGAAATTTCTTACCATCAGCTCCGACGAAATCGTTGTTGTTGGGACATTGTGTTGCCCAGTGCCCTAATTTGCCACAACTATGACAAGTATCAGTCTCCCTCGGCATTTAGCGACTTGAATTTATGAGCTCTAATATTTGTACAGCGAGAAATTGATTTGCAAGTGTAGTGTGAATGCAGGGCAGCTTACAGACAACCGGCGATATTCTCGCAAGCAAAAGTAACATTATTTATCATATTTCCAACTAAATTAAAAGAGCCCGAGGTCATTGAAGAAGGTTTATTTTAATTTTGAATCCCTCCATTTCATTTTACTTTGACACGTGTTCATTTAATTATATTTTATAAATCTAAAACTTGCCTACTATTAGTATTATTTATTATTATTATAATATAGTTATTTAATAATACTTCATTTTCCCTTAATTACTTGTCCACTTATGAATTGACACACCTATTAAAAAAATAATTATTGATATAGTGAATTTACCATTTTATCCATATTAATTATGAAGTGAATGAATTAAAAAATTTAATATTTTCAAGAAGTTCTACTTTTTTCCAAGTAATTAATTGAGGGTATAATAGGTAAAAAAATTATCATTTCTTAATTTGTCAAAGTAGACAACTAAAAAAAATGGATAAGTAATTAGGGCCAGAGAGTAAAAATATTATTGAAAGCAAATACTATATTCATCTTCATTTGCTAAATTAGATAAGTAAAATAATTATTTTACTATAAGAGTCAGATAAAATTAAATAGGTGGAATAGAATAGGGACTTTATCTTTTATTGATGATTAATTTATTTTTTGTTCAACTAACAATCAAAATGCACTTTGTGTAGTTGATCTTCAAAGAAAATATGAGTAAAGTTCTAGTCAAGAGGTTAATTTAGTAAGTAAGTCTGCAATTTATTTATTTATATTACCTTAAAAGTATGAACTACAGATCTTAAATGTTAATTTATTATAATATCCTCGATTTAAAACATAAAATTTAGTATATCTTCTATATTTTATATTATATTATATTATATTTATTTATTTATACTATATAATATTATATCAAAAGCAGACACCTTTAATTTTCACATTAAAGGATTGTGAATTTTTCAAAAAGCAATGACTTTTTCAATGAGTTATTACCTTTTTGAATGGTTGTGACTTTTTTAAAGGAAGGTGACTTTTTCGAAGGGTAAGACTAGTCCAAAGAGTTATAACTTTTCCGATGGGTTATGTCCTTTTCGAAGGGTTGTGACTTATTTGATAACACAAAAAAAAAATCATACTACCCTTTGTTAGCTATAAAAAGGGGGGTTTCTTCCAATTTTTAAACTACAAATTTTTAAAGTTTTCTATTGTTCTTCATCTTTCTCTTCTTAAAACACTCAATTTAGTATATATTCTATATTTTATATTATATTATATTTATTTATTTATATTATTTTATTTTAAAAGCATGCACCCTTTCACATTGAATGGCTACGAGTTTTTCGATGGGTTGTAACTTTTTCAAAGAATTGTGACTTTTTAAAGGGATGAGACTTTGATGATTAAACAGAATAAGCACATGTTCATATTACCTTTGTTAACTATAAATGGAGGAGTTTCCTCACATTTCTAAACTATGAGTTTTTTAAGTTTTAGATTCTTCTCTTCTGAAAAACTAAAGTGTGATTTACAGATGTTGAAAATTTCAAAGTTCAGTAGAATTTGAACACTCCATAACTTAAATGTTAAATTGATATAATACTCAAACTAAAAACATTCAATGTAGTATATCTTCTATATTTTATATCAATAGTTATTTAATTATATTATATTAAAAGCGGGAACTCCAACAAATACAATAATAACTAAGTATTGCACTATAGGGCAAAGAGGAGAAACTATATTTAAGAGGTGTAATTAAGAGATTTTAAGAGTGACATTTATTTTTTTACATATCACAATTAATTTTAAAACGAGAAAAAAGTCAAAAAAAAAAAGGAAAAAGATAAATCTAATTGGAGGCCATAGAGAGGTGTCACATCACCTTATCTATATCTAGCCTTCTATTATAAATAATTATATGTGGTTTTGGATATTCATTCAACAATTTCAATAGTATTCATCAGAAAGTTCATATCCACTATTCATAGGGAATTATACTTTATTATTCAATTTATAATTGTTTATTTAAAATTTTAATTTAATAATATTGACATTATTTCATAAAATTAGTTGTAGTACATGATTTGATATTCACGTGCGTTGCACGTGTCTCAAAACTAGTTAAAGATATAAGAAATAACGCATATGAATTGGATGAACTAGACGTAGTTGTATGTGCACGCACGGGCCTAACATATATTAGGCAATAAATAACAAATATTGGTAGGACCATAATTAGTAAAAGATTGACAATATATACACAGAGAAACTAAGCAAATACCCCATAAAAGTAAAATAATTACAATTGCAGTCAAGAGGTTAATTTAGTAAATAAGTCTGCAATTTATTTATTAAAAATATAAGAAAGAACACATATGAATTAAATGAACTAGACGTGGTTGTCTATGCGCGCACGGGCTAACATATATTAGGCAATAACTAACAAATATTGGTAGGACCATAATTAGTAAAAAAAATTATTTGTTTAAAAAATATATTAAAAAGTAAATAAAATTCATAAATTACTTTTAATTTAACAATTATAGCATTTAAAAATATCCTTACAACTTTCACACATAGCAAACATAAAAATTATATTTGTATGTTATATCTATAATTTGCATAATTGCGCTCCATAGCAAACTTTATAATTTGTTTCGGTATACATATACAAAAGAATCAATTGTATAATCTGTGTTTGTATAAAATGAGAAAGAGAGAAAGACAAAAGAAAATTGGGCAGAGGAAGATCTGTATTTGTATAATCATAAGTGTATAGGACGAAAATATGTATTTGTATTTGTATATACAATTTTCTCTCGCTTTATACAAACACAAACACAATTTATACATTTGTGTTTGTATAAAGTGAGAGAGGCGAGCGAAATCTGGGAGATGGGAGAGGGGAACGAAAAGATATGTATATATACAATTTTCTCTCGCTTTATACAAACACAAACGCATTTTATACATTTGTGTTTGTATAAAATTAAGAGAGGCGAGGAGAGACTGCCCAGCGAGAAACGAGAGTGGCGAGCGAGAAATTAAGGGAGAGAGGCGAAATGGTAACAGTTTGCTACAAGTTACAATTAAATCAAATTGTGGTTATAATATTTAATTTGAATTAATAATTTGCTATTTTATATAATTTCCCTTTATTAATATGATCAAATATAATTTATATAAATTCATAGATATTTTAATACTGTTAGAAAAAGTTTTCCCTATTAGTTAGATGATAAAATGTAGTTCCTTGATGAAATAATATAATTTCCACGGAAGGAAAAGAAGAAGAGCAATAGCAGAAAAATAATAGTAATAAAAAAAATGATAATACAAAATAATGTGGACAAGACAATTAGTTGGAGTAGCGGAGAATGATACTTCCTCTGTCCTTAATTACTTATCCACTTTTGAATTAATACACCTATTAAGAAAACAATAATTGTATGGAGAATGATTCCTCTGTCCTTAATTACTTATCCACTTTTGAATTAATACACCTATTAAGAAAACAATAATTGATACAGTGAGTTTCTATTTTATCCCTATTAATTATGAAGTGGGGTGAATTAAAAACTTAAAATTTTCAAAAAGTTCTACCTTTTTCAAAGTAATTAATTGAGGAGGGTAATTTTTTTTTTTGTCCTTCCTTAATTTGTCAAAATTGACAAGTAATTATGGACAACTAAAAAAAAGAAATCTGGACAAGTAATTAGGAAAGAGGGAGTACTTTACAACTAGGAGTGACAAATGAGCGAGTCGAGTAGAATATGAGTCGATCAAAAAATGAGTAAAATAAAAATGGATAAGTTATTCGATTCGACTCACATTTTAAATGGATAAAAACGAGTTACGCAATGGATAATATGGACACCCATATTTATCCATATTATAATAGAAATCTTGTTAAAAGCTTTAAAACAAAAAAAAATTAAGTTTTTTTTTTTATCACTTCTCTCCACCCTATCCCAAATTTTTTAAATATAGACTATTTCCCTTTTGATAAAAAAAAAAGTGTTTTTAAAGCAGCAGCTATAATCGGAAAATGTTTTCCAATTTTCTCATTTTGGTTGGGTTAAATGGTTTGGAAAATATTTCAAAATCAACTCATTTTTCTCAAATTTAAGGAAAATGACTTCCATTCAAAATTTAAGGAAAACATTTTTCAAAACTCTTTTCCAACTTCAAATTACAATTATTTTTTTGTTGAAAAAATCAATTTATTTTGTCCCTATCCTCAAACCAGTCCCCCAACCACCCCTCCAAAAAAATAAAATAAAATTTTAAAGCCTGTTTTTAAATTCAAATTTTTTACCCCACTCTCACCCCTACCCCCACCCCACTACCACCACCCCTCCCAAAAAAAAATATATTAAAAGTTGTTATTAAAAGATATTTTTAATTTCAATTTTTTATTTTTTACCCCCTACCCTTGCCCCCTCCATCAGCCCCTATCAGCCCCACACCCTTCAAAAAGAAAAAAATTTAAGTTTGTTTTTAAAAATATTTTCAATTTCAATTTTTTATTTTTTCATCCCGATCCTCGACCACCCACCCCCCTCCCCCCTCAAAAAAAAATTGAGTCTGTTTTTAAAAAATATTTTCAACTTCAAAATTTTATTTTTTCACCCCTACACTCGACCCTCCCACCCACCCACTCCCTACCAATCCCCCCACACCACAAAAAAAAATTTAAGTTTGTTTTTAAAAAATATTTTCAACTTCAAAATTT
>JAJOOG010030168.1:0-21115 GCA_029582565.1 Solanum infundibuliforme
AAGATCGAAGTGCAGAATCTGATAATTCATCAGCAGAAGCAGCTAAAAACTCTTGGAAAAACGAACAGGGACAACAATAATGATGTGGATTTTTCCTCGACATACACCACCATCGTCACAGAGCTTAGAATGAGACAACTACTGGTTACACGTGAAAGTTAGCATTCCGAGTATAAAAACCTGTTTTGGTGAAATTATAAGAACTTTGTGCAGATGAAGGACATATAGTAATACATAATCCTGCTTCTAATATAAATGCGGTTGTTGTTTTTTCCGATTCTATGTTATTTATTAGTCATTATTAACAATAAAATCCATGCCAATACTTTTGATCGCCAAATGATGTCTACTCAGGGTAGGAACTTCAGTCATTTGATTTTGCTGTTATTTCAGTCATGCCTTCTATTGTTAATTGTTGGGACAGAGTGCCAGGTTAAATAAAGCTTCATTTTGGCTTCCATCCAATCTCGTTGGAGATAAGATATATCGCAAGCAGTGGGAATTACAAACACATTGAGAAGAATTTGCGTATAATTTCTTGTTGTTTCTCAGATTTGTTGGATACCTTTGCAGCTGAAGTTCTGTTTTTTTTTTTTTAATAGTTTGCTCTGAAGCAATGGGTATATGATGATGATGCCCATGTAAAAGTTTGTGTATACTAATAAGTAGTATTTCTTCTCCTTATACTCTGTTACTTAACTGCATTTCCATATTAAGCAATTCTACTGTTTGTGTTTATTCTGTGTGTGCATTGTCTGCCTGATCTGTTGGTGTTGAGGACAAGTTAACACGATTGCTTCTAAAGTTGGTCTGTCTTTCAAGAACAGACCTGCATTATATCTTTCTGCAGGCAAATATGTGTACTGTTCTGGAAGCAACGCTTAACGTGCATAACTTTGATGTTACTTCAGTATCTTTGTTAGCATGTATAGGTGGAGTAATCTATGTGTGCGTTTAATTAAAAGTAGCATAAGATTGTGATTTGTTGTCATAGTATCTTTCTTATTTATAGTTTTGTCAATGTTTGTGCAACTGATGATCCTTGTCAAATGTGATGATGAATGGCAGTAATAGTCCAGCCTCAGGACTTAGCTTTAGGACTTAGCTCAAGTGACAAAGGTTAAGAAACTTGAGACTTAGATCATAAGCTTGAGCTTGCTGTATGCAACATGAGCCTAGTTGTAACGGAGCAGATCAATTATGTTGGAGTTTGTTTATTAGCACCCAAAGAGTAGTGGCTGCGGGTTTCCCAGAGTCAGCAAGTTAGTTGTAGTAGACTAGTAGTAGAGTCCTGGAAGGGACATTGGGCGTGTGGGTCCAAAACTCAGTTGACTCCTCGATGCACAAAAGGTGAAAACAAGTTGCAAATACTATTCAGTTTCTGCCTACCAAAATGACTACGTAAGAAAGTAGACTTTGCCTATTGTTAGTTGTAGTTTTTAGGAAACTTAATGGGAACGAACACCCACGCAACAATTAAAAATTATTAGTTTAATAAAATATTGCACTTTATTTCTATTTAGTGGGAAAAAAATATCCAGCAGGTATGAACACAGTGTACAATGGGGATATACAATTTACATATTTTAGTAGTGTACAACAATGGGTCGTGTAAAAATTTCGTAAATAAATACGAGCAAATCCTAGTTACAATTTTGGTTCGATTTGGAAGAATGCAAATCGAAACCGAACTAAAATGAATGCTGTTTGGTTTTTGTTAATATGCTTGGTCGGTTTATATCAGTTATTTGATACTCTCTCAATCTTTTGAAGAAAAAAAAAATATATTTAGTAGTGGTCTTTAATTTCATTTAGAAATTTGGTTTGATATTTGTAAATGTGATATCTAACACACATGATTCAAGAAAAGTTAACGCAAAATACATTCAAACATACATCTCTTGAGATTGATGGAAAAGGTCTTAATTGTAAATGGCAGGAGGAGGAATATGGGCTTGGTTTGAGAATCACTCAAGTATAATGTTTATATTATACCTGATTTGGAATTTCATATCATGATTTTACATTATTCAAATACATAAATTGACTAATTAGTTTATAGTTTGGAACAAAACAGCACGGTTTTATATCTACCAACCATTTATTTTCACATGTAAACAAAATTTATAGTTGATATTTTCACTCTTGCCAATCTTTAAACCATTTATCACAGATATAACTATTACTCTCACCAACCAAACATATTATTATTACTTCAAACCAATGCCTAACTTATCTATTATTACCAACCAAATTTTATATTAGTGTTTCTAACCTAATTCATATCGAATGACCATTAGTGTTGGTTCGTCTTCTCACTCATCTAATCGAGAAATGCATGCTCAACGTAAGAAGATTGTTTATACTATGTGGGATGATTATACTAAAGTGTAGTACACTTAACTTATATTGAATTTCACCTTTTTATTGAATTAAAGTTCTTTGTGATAGTGTATTATGCTTTGGTAAAATTGTATTAAAAAAATTGGACAATTTTAATAACGTATGAGATTTTATGCTGATGAACAAAAAATGCAACTTAAAAAACTAAATTACATGTTCAAACAAAACTTAGATTTCATCTCAGGTAGTCGAACGGGCAAGAATATAGAGCCGTCATTCCATTGCAAGGAGCTAAGCGTGGTGTGACTCAATTGAATGCTGCTGCAGAAACTCAGAGCAAGATGGTGAAGTTTGGCGCCTGAGCATAAATGGTCTCTTTCTTGTGTAACAAATCATGAATCTATTAAATGAACAAAAAAGTGAAACTTCAAAGAATGTTTCTTCAAATGTTAACACAATATCTCGTGAAAATCTTAGCAAAACCATCAGCTCCTCTCACTTTTAATGATACTCGTGAGGAAGAGCTCATAAATTTCACGAGTTTCTTCTTCAACACCCATATTTGAATTCTCTTCAAATACCCCCATTCATTCTTCTAACAAATATGCATTCTTCGAAAAACAAATACACTTTCGATGGGATCCAGTACTCATTTATTCTCCTTTCTGTGTCTTTTACCATGTTTTGTTTGCATACAAGCTCAAGATTTGCAAACTTATATAGTTCAGTTGCATCCACATGGAGCAACAAGACCCCCTTTTAGCTCTAAACTACAATGGCACCTTTCTTTCCTTGCAAAGGCAGTTTCCTCTGGAGAACAAGACTCGTCTTCTCGTCTTTTGTACTCATACCATTCTGCAATGGAAGGTTTTGCAGCTCGACTTACTGAAGCTGAGGTTGAGTTGTTAAGGGAATCTAGTGATGTGTTATCGATACGTGCTGAGAGGAGGCTTGAAATTCAGACTACTTATTCTTACAAGTTCTTGGGATTAAGTCCAACAAGAGAAGGAGCTTGGTTGAAGTCTGGATTTGGTCGAGGGGCGATCATTGGAGTGTTGGATACTGGAGTTTGGCCAGAAAGTCCAAGTTTTGATGATCATGGGATGCCACCTGCTCCACAGAAGTGGAGGGGTATCTGCCAAGGAGGACAGGATTTTAATTCTTCTAGTTGTAATCACAAGCTTATTGGTGCAAGGTTTTTCAGCAAAGGACATCGTGTGGCTTCAATGACATCGTCACCAGATGCAGTGGAGGAATATGTGTCGCCACGGGATTCCCATGGCCATGGTACACATACAGCATCCACTGCTGGAGGAGCTGCAGTTCCAATGGCTGGTGTGCTCGGAAATGGAGCAGGGGAGGCTCGAGGGATGGCCCCGGGTGCCCACATTGCCATATATAAAGTATGCTGGTTCAGTGGTTGTTACAGCTCTGATATACTTGCAGCAATGGATGTAGCCATCAGAGATGGAGTAGACATATTGTCACTCTCACTTGGTGGCTTCCCTATTCCACTTTATGATGATACTATTGCCATTGGAAGTTTCCGAGCCATGGAGCATGGAATTTCAGTTATATGTGCAGCAGGGAATAATGGACCAATCCAAAGTTCAGTAGCCAACGGTGCTCCTTGGATTGCCACTATTGGTGCTAGCACACTTGACAGGAGATTTCCAGCATCAGTTCAGTTAGGCAACGGAAAGTTCCTGTACGGAGAATCCTTGTACCCTGGAAAGAAAGTTCCTAGCTCTCGGAAGAATCTTGAGATCGTTTATGTAAAGGATAAGGACAAGGGAAGTGAATTTTGCTTGAGAGGATCGCTATCAAAAGCACAAGTCCAAGGGAAAATGGTTGTGTGTGATAGGGGAGTCAATGGAAGGGCAGAAAAAGGCCAGGTTGTGAAGGAGGCAGGTGGTGCTGCCATGATCTTAGCAAATACAGCAATAAATATGGAGGAAGATTCCGTTGATGTCCATGTCCTCCCAGCAACGTTGATTGGCTTCGATGAATCAATTCAATTACAAAACTACCTGAACTCAACAAAAAGACCAACAGCTCGATTCATATTTGGAGGAACGGTAATAGGAAAGTCTAGAGCACCTGCAGTAGCTCAGTTTTCGTCAAGGGGGCCAAGTTATACTGATCCTTCAATTCTCAAACCTGATTTGATTGCTCCAGGGGTAAACACAATAGCCGCTTGGCCACAAAACTTAGGCCCCAGTGGCCTTCCCGAGGATTCACGAAGAGTAAATTTCACTGTTATGTCAGGGACTTCAATGGCATGTCCTCATGTAAGTGGAATTGCCGCATTGCTCCATTCAGCTCATCCTAAATGGACTCCAGCAGCAATAAGATCCGCATTAGTGACCACTGCAGATACGGCTGATCATATGGGAAAACCAATCATGGATGGAGATGCACCAGCTAAACTTTTTGCAGCTGGAGCTGGACACGTGAACCCTGGAAGAGCCATCGATCCTGGATTGATATATGACATCCAGGTTGATGAATATATCACTCATCTTTGCACTATCGGATACAGAAATTCTGAAGTCTTCAGCATTACTCATAGGAATGTCAGCTGCCATGACATTTTACAGAACAACAGGGGTTTCAGCCTAAATTACCCCTCAATTTCAATAACTTTCAGAGCAGGAATGACTAGAAAGATGATCAAGAGGAGAGTAACAAATGTGGGGAACCCTAACTCTATTTACTCAGTTGACATTGAGGCACCTGAGGGAGTCAAAGTGAGAGTGAAGCCACGTCGTCTGATATTTAAACATGCGAACCAAAGCTTAAGCTATAGAGTTTGGTTTATATCACGAAAGAAAATTGAGTCTAAAAGGATGAGCTTTGCAGAGGGGCAATTGACATGGTTCAATGTAGGAAACAAAGCCACGAAAGTTAAAAGTCCTATTTCCGTCACATGGGCATCAATGAAGTGATCACTATCACCACTATCACAAGCACCATATATTTCATTGTCTTAGTTCAAAATTTCCAATTAGGAATTTCACATCACATTATAATTGATGTTAGAGCAGATACACTTTATCTTTCCACAAAGAAGAAATGATTTGTGTTTTACTAAGTAGATGTGTCTCCACAATGTTAAGAAGTATTAATATGTATAAATAGATTAGACAAAGCACGAGATTGCGCCTGAACTTGGAAGTGAACCATCACAAATGAACAAAAGTAACATCTAACTGTAAATGGAGTGAGGAATTTTCTCAAGTTTACACCTTTTGAACTAAATTACTCATAAACCAGTATGACAGACAAAAAATTCAAGAAATTGGCGAGGCAAAAGAAAACATACAATATAATCTCAACTTTTAACAAACTGCAAGCCATTTGAATTAGCATACCGCTCCATAAATCTCATGAACCTGTCCCAGTCTCGTGGAGTCCGCATAATATACTTAGCTTCAATTCCTGCAGGCTTTCCATTAACAAACTTAGCATTGACATCAACTGACGTTAGAACCCCTTCTTCGTCAATCATGTAGAATCCAGTGATATCCCCTACTTCACCAGATGAATCAAATACGGAGGGTTGATCAAACCTGAATATAGCCATACCATTAGTCCCATCCCTTGACTTTGTTAATTTCACATCTGGTATTGTTTGCTCATCAGTTCCTTGTATGAACTGAATTTTTGGTTGAACCATCATTATACATAGTCTGGACATTTTCTGGTTTTTGATATTGGTAGTGAAACGCGAACGGGATAGGCACAATCGTTGGCCATTGAATGAAGAACCTGCACTTTGATGAACTATCCTTGATGCTATTCCTACAGTACATGACACAAACAACAATTATCTATTTTGATTAACTATGTTCCCTAATATACTACTCCCTCCTTCCCAATTTTTCAATCAGTTTTTAAAAAATGACACATTTCTATATTGGAAAAATTACCTAGATATACAACTTATTTTACCATATTCTCTAAAATTCTCAACCAATTGAAAAAATTACAAAAATCTCTACTCTCTCCTATTCTCGGATACATCATTCTTACACGATGTATCGATACAGGTGTGTCTTGTATCAACAAAGGTGATGTATCGTTGAGTGATGTATCCAAAATGGGGACGCAATATATTGGGACATTGAGTGATGTATCCGAATCCGGGACGCGATGTATTGGGACATTGGGTGATGTATCCGAAATCCTTAAATTTTAAGGAATTTTTGTAATTTGGAAAAAAAAAATAGAGATATGATATAATCAGCTCTTAACACTATGAGATTTATGTAAAATTACCTTTTATATTTAATAACAATTTAACTTTAAAATGTTAATTTTACCCTTAATCATAATAAAATGATTTATAGCAACACAAACATGACTTATTTCATATCACAAGTTTCAAAAGTATTTGTTTATTTCTTAAATTCCGTGTCAAATCAAAGGAAATAGTTTTTTGAAAAAAGGTCTATTATATTGGAAGATCAGTAAGGAAGACAATGGGAATTGAACCCACACCTACTGTGTGTCGGAGACTCTCACTGATACTGCTAGATAGTAAGTGTACTACATTTCGAGTTCCGATACACATCTGACAAAATTACTCATAAATCAAGTTAAAAAAGAGAGTAAAGTTGCATTAACAGATTTTGTTACATACCGAGAAGAGAGCGAGGGTGATGCGAAGTGTGAGAAAGTGCAGGAGAAAATGCAAGAGATTGAAGAGTCGCCATTAGAGAGAATGTAGTATGGAGGAGAGAGAATAGACTAAAAACAGATGATGAATGTCTTCTGTCTGCTTGTAACAACGACAGCCATTCACTTGTTTAGATTAGCTTACCCATACGGTTTATTTTTGAGCCATCCACCATCACAATACACTCCCGCCAACTTTTTCTACATTGGAATTGGGCTGAAAATTTTCTCAAAAATATGGGCTGGATTTTTATATTAGCCCAATAAGAATATCTTTATTAAATAGGAAATTTTTCAAAATGTCAATATTTTAGTTTGTTATGTGTCTGATTTAAGTATTTTTTTTATTTGTTTGATTTGAAAGAATACAATTATTTAATAACAGAAAGGAGAAAATCTGGGGAGATCATATTTAAAAAAGGAATATATCACTTAAAATTTTCATCAGTTACAATTTCAAAAGAATCTCCTTTCTCATTCGATTGGATCAACAGTTTTAATCTCTATTTTTCTCCCTTATCAAGATCTTAATCATGGATGGTGAAATTAAGAACATCAAGAAGTGGAACATACTACCAAATATATATTTCTTTTATTTGTATTAGAAAAATATTACTAATTGTATCCCAATATAATCTAATCATTACATATGAATATGATTTATGAAAGGATATAAGATTCTGGAAAGAAAATGACATACATGGTGGAAATAATATCTGTTGAGGAAGGATACAATATTCTAGAAAAAATACAAATTGACTGTAAAAGAAATAGGGATACAAGATTCTAAAAAAAAAATAGCATATATAGTGGAAATAATACAATCTGTTGAGGAAGGATACAATATTCTTAAAAAAAATATACATTGATGGTGAAAAAAAGGATACATCTATGCTTAAGAAACACAAATTCATTTGACATTCCTATTAGAATGACTACAAACTAAAAAAGAAATACAATGTTCTTAATAAAAATACAATTTTTCTTCTTCTTCTTCTTCTTCTTCCTCTTCTTCGTCTTCGTCTTCGTCTTCGTCTTCCTCTTCCTCTTCCTCTTCCTTTTCTTCTTCTGTTATGTTCCTTTTTTACGACTTTTTGTTCACTTCTTCTTCTTCTGTTATGTTCCTTTTTTACAACTTTTTGTTCACCAAAGCCAAATTTGAATTGGTGAATCCGTATTCACTTGTCCATTAGTGACCCTATAAGCAAAATTCAAAATTATTAAATATGAATGTGTAAAAAATCAAACAATATATGATGTATGAATGCCAATGTAGATTACTACAATCTACTGAATCTCAAATATGAAAATAAAATCACAAAAAATCGAATAATAGTGTTTAAAAGATGAAAAATCTGAAATACATAAAAGAGGAAAATCTCACAAAATACTTGGTGAATATGAAAACAAACTCAAAAAAAAAAATTGAATAATACTGTTTAAAAGACGGAAAAACTGAAATACAAAGTACTTGGTGAATATGAAAACAAAATCACAAGAAATCTCACAAAATACTTGTTGACTTCGAATTTACCTCAATGGGTGAAAAACTTTTGAATTAATTGCGAGATTTCGTGAAAAAGTGTAGGAAATTCGAATAGTTGTTTTTCTTGAACAATGAAAGGAGATAACAATGGTGAAAAAGGAAAGAGAGAGAAATGAGTGATTTGGGGTAAAACCTAGAAAAAGGGGTAAGTGTAATGAGCGTATTTTTTTAAAAAAAATTACCGTATAATGGAGTAAAAAATGCTTGATTTGAGAAATAAAAGGAAAGAATATTAGTTATATTATGATACAATTTATTTTCTAAAATATTGACATATTGACATTTTTAATAATTATTTTAAAGTGTAGATATTTTTAATAATTATGTTAAGGATTGTGACTAGTTTGCTAATTTTCTCTTTTTAAATTGTTCACAAGTCTTACTAGATTGATAGATTTTGCATATGTTATTCTATTCACCCTAGGTCGATAAAATGTACCCCGATATTAAGGATATCTATTGATGGCGTGGGATGTAAAAAAATACATTATTGAGTTTGTGGTCCAATGTCCCTATTGCCAGTATGTGAAAGTTGAGCATAAAAAACTAGATACTCTCACTTGTTCATTCCTCATGATGAAAATATTGAAGGTAAGATTACTTCTCTCATTTTAGATTCAATACATATGCTTGTGTCTCAAAATATTCGTGCTTGTGTCTTCCTTCTTAAGGTTGTGCTTATGACCTCAATAGAAGTTCCGTTCAGAGAAGTTAGTTGAGTTAGCTACCCTAACTTGTCCATCATTCGAGGATGGATGATTTCAACTGAACCTATGAATACTTAGCACTTTGCACAAACCTAACCTAAAATTTCAGTACTGGATTTCTACGACCAGCATCTACGAGCCATGAATGAGGTCAATGAGATCAGAGAGGTAACATTTAGTCTGAGTTCCACGAGCCGTAGAAGGTCCTCGTGAACTCGATCCTGAAAGTCGTCAGTTAGCCTCAGTTCAGGATTCGCTCTATTAGATGTGGAAATGAATTCGTGGATGAGAATTCGAAAGTGGGTAGAATCACCTAAATTCCAAGGAGGGAGTCCATGGGGCATGGATCACTCCACGAGTCATGGATGGTCCTCGTGGACTCGGTCCATCATGACTTTTTTCAAGGTTATTTATGTCTTTTAATTTTCTTATTTTTCTAAGTCTAAATCTCGATATTTTAGCATCTATTTGGAGAGTATATCACGCTATTCTCTTATTCTTCTCCCAAATCTTTGAGAAAGACTCAAGAAGAGCAAAACTTAGGATTTCAAGCTTCTCCATATCAAGTTCCTCTCAAGAACTCTTGTTCTTTCAAGTATGTACAACTATCACAATGAGGAACTAAATTTTTTCTCACGTTATATATCTATAGTTTTAGTTAGTAAGATCAAAGTTAGGATTTTACCCCTGAAGTCCTTGATTTTGGATTCTTCTATTTCCAATGTACTCATTGGTGATCCTATTATTGAAATCATTATATTTTATATTATTGATGATCCTTAATTGATTTAGGGCCATGTTATTCTATCACATGACCCTTCTTAGTTAAAATAATTTGAAAACCTTGTTATATTGATTCCTACGCATTATTGTTTTCATAGTAAAATTATTACAAGTTTTAAGAAAGTATTTTAAAAAGAGTTTCAAGAAGTTGTATTTTGTATCAAGATGCATATTTTATTAAAAAAAGTGTAAGCATTTTTTTAAAAGAAAGTATGTTCAGTTTTAAGGAAAGCATGTCTCGGATTTAAGAAAGCATAGTTAGATTTTTCAGCATAGTCAAGTTTTAAAGTTTAGTTCATTATAAAGAAATATTATTGAGCATAAACTCAAAGTATAAGACTTTTAGCTAGCGTTTGGTCATAAATTTTCAAATATTTTTGGCAAATATTATTTGGGTGAAAATTTGGGTGAAATTTCACCATGTGTTTGGCCATAGTATTTGGGAAATATATTTCACCTTTTTAAGAAATATGATTTATATCCATAAGTTTTAAAAACTATCAAAACTAACCATAAGTTTTTTATTACATAGCACGTGACTTTGTTACCCTAAGCCTGTTGTTCATCATTTTCATCAATAACAATATCATCACTTTCATATTCATGGAATATTCCATCACTACATTGATGTTCATGTAAAAAATTATATAAAACAACGCAATCAACTACTATAGAGGGTGTTCTTGTAAAAGATAAAAGTTTGGTGTAGAATTTGAATTATTAGAAGTTCTAATTAATGAGATTTGGCCCAAATACTAGTTTTTTCTAGTATTTGGGAATTTGGGTTATTTGTCAAATAATAGCAAATTGTATGGACAAACACTGTTTGCCAAATTTTCCCCCAAATTTTACTTGGGAAATCTATGGCCAAACGGGCCCTTAGTTTTTCCCCTAAAGTGGGATACTTTTTTAAAAGTGGGACATCTTTATATATAGTTATTGAGCACAATGCTTGTTTAGGGAGTAGTATTGAGCACTGAGTTGAGTAAGGTATTAGATAATTTGAACTACAGAACTACGTTGTTACCATAGGATAGGATAGTGTTGTTGATTCATATTACTCCTTAGAAAGCCATTGGTAAGGTCTTGTAGATTTGATTCATTAGTTAAGTTTGTTATTTACCCTAGCAAGGTATAAGGTGACTCTGGCAATGTGGTCAAAATGACGTATCATCATGAGGCTCACGTGATGGTTGTCACTTAGAGAAACTCTATAAGAAAAGTAAAGTTATGTTATTTTTAGAAATTGTTATATTTGAATACTTTTAGTTGTAAAGTTTGGTTTTTAAAGAAAATCTGCATGTTTTACTATTTCATTGACTATATTTCAATCTATATTAAGAGTTACTTGTTGGAATGTATGCGCCCACCAGTGATCTCGGGACCAGGTCCCTCGACAGAATAACAGTGCAAAAGTAAAAGTGCGGAAAATAAATAGCACAATGTAAAACAAGAACAAGAGTTTTACGTGGAAACCCCATTGCTCAAGGGCGGTGAAAACTACGACCTGTCCTCACAGGCTTTTCAACCCAAACTCCATTTCACTAAAACGGAGCAACGATTCAAATTACAACTTCTTGCAACCTAGGAATTTACCTCTAAATCCCTCCCCCCTCAATGCAGTAACTCTACCACAAAGAAAGCAACTAAGCAAATGCCACACTACCCACTAAGCTACCTAACTCTAGATAACTTAGAATTTGACTAAGCAGATACAACACTGCCCACTAAATCAGTTACCCTTAACTGACTTAGACTTTTAGATTAACAGAACAAAAAATCTAATTCCTTTATAACATAGGAATAGATTTACAATTTAATCACATAAGATACACAACTCTAAATACAACAAGACGCTTCAGTACTCCATCTGGTCCCTTGTTGATATGAGCAGTGTTCTTGAAGATGGCCTTCTCTTTTCAAGCTTGTGAATTTTCAAAGAAAATTCAAGTTTTGTTTGCCAAATCTTGAGTTTGTGTTTTGTGTTGAGAGATTATATCAAAATGAACACAAACTCCTTGGGACCGTCCATTGGCTGAGAGCTGCCTCTCTGAAAGGACGTGCACCTACCATATCAGAAGTGGCAGCTTTTCTGACAGCTGTATTGTCGTCCTTTCACATACGCAGTTTTGCAGGGACCAGGTCCTTTGCAAAATTTTGTTAGTAAGTTCTTGAGAAGACGTGTTGTCTAACTCTCCTTTTGAATGAATGAATTAATTTGTTGTTTGTCATGTTGACTAATTCAACCATAAAGAGTTATTGACCGTTGGACAAACAACTTCGTCTATTCTGATTAGTGTAGTACGCTGGCGCCTCATCAACCACTAACAAGACAACTTTACAGTTGTACCCCATTATGTATCTGACGGAGAGAACTCTGCCTGGGACCAGGTCCTGCATTTGTGAGCCACTAAAACAGACAGTCTCATCCGCTCTTCCTATTGGTGCAGTACACTGCACTTTTCACCTACCACTTGACGTGACAGCTTTACAACTGTACCCCATTTGAATCTGGACGAGAGCACTCTATCAGGGACCAGGTCCCTGCATTTGTGAGGATCATCAAAACACCTAAAATATAACATTTTCCCTTTTTTTAATGATGACACACAAATATACCTTATACTGAGTTTATTCATTCATTTCACTGTCAGCAGTCCCAATAACAAGGATCTAATTCCTTGTTAGATCTTTAAATTTGTTAAATCATCAAAACATAACATCAGCTCCACAATAACATTTTACCCCTTTTTGATGATAACAGACTTATTCACCAGTTCCCCGTATCAACAAGAACTCTTCAGGTAACTGGAGTTGCATCATCCCCGAAGTTTGTCAAATCATCAAAACATCAAAATAGCATTTTCCCCCTTTTTGATGATGACAAACTTGTTCAACTTCTTCCCCCTATCGGCATGACCATGTCCTCTTCAAGTGGCTAACATTGATTCCCCCTATCGTCATGATCATGTCCTCTCTTCAAGTAGGTAGTATTTATTCCCTATATCAGCATGACCGTGTCTTCTTAAAAGTAGCTAACATCATTGATCTCATACCTTAACAATTTTCACCCTTTTGACATCATAAAAAAGGGTTAAAGCAGTAAGCCAAGTTGACAGAGATACAGTTCAAGCAAATTCATGGCCACTTGGGCAACACTGAGCATGAGTAAAAATGCATAAAGTAATGAGACAAGTCAGTAGAAACAAAGCATTTTTCATTCATAAACAAAAGATTAGCAATCAAAGCATTGCACATATTATTACAAATGAGAACCAGAACAATGCCCACTCAGTTTTGATAGAAAAAGAGGAATGAGGACTGATTTAGAAAGTTAGGAAGAGAAGGGATGACTTAGAGGCAAGGGATTAAAAGAATAGAATTGGTAGAGCATATCCCTTAGCATGGTATTTTCAGAAGCATCTCTTGAAGTTCACATTCTTTGCTGCCCAACCTTCATGTTGAACCTTCGGGGTTGCCAGTTTTTTTTCAACCTGGTCCCTCTGATAGTGTTGTTTCAGAAATTGAGCCTTAAGCCAAACCATTTCAGTATCACTGTTAGCAAGAGCAACTGTCATTAGCTTCCAACACTAGCCTGAGTTTCTCATAACAGAAAGATTGGTAAAATCAAACTTACTCAAGGCCTCCGAGATGAATAGATCAATAATTGAGGAACCAAAAAGAAAATTTCATTTTTTTAAAATTATTTTTTCTTTAAAATCTGACACCCTCCTATTTAGAATACTTTGAGTTCTCAGAATATCAATTTCTCCCTTTTTGAACATCATCTTTTCCACTTTTTCCTTTTGCTTGATGGACCTGATCCCTCTTCACACTTAAAAACATCTTCATCAGAGAATACTTCAGTAAGAACAAAGGGTTTAATCATTTGAAATGTTTTTGAGAGAGGAGAAAAGAGGGTTTTAAAATTTTCAGATTTTGGACATGGATTTGAAAATGAAATATGGAGTATAAAAGAAGTGAAATGGTGTTTTATGTAAAAGAAAGTGTCATTTTCGTATTCAAAATATGGGACAACGGTCAGATACCTGAATGACTGTCATGTGACAATGCAACAGTTTTCATGCATAATTCAAACTGTAATGTTAAGAGTGTTAACCTTCGAAAACGGACCGGTCCCTCTCTGTAGTTTGAATATGGTTGCCTTGATCTGTCCTGACCTCCCTTTTCCTTCAGCGCTTTTCCCATGTGTGTATACCTACAAAAGGTATGAGACTGAACTTGCTAAAACATACATAACAGAAAAACAAGGATACTTGCTCTCTTTGCATAGTCAGGAGAGAGTTGATTGCTTCAGGCAGAATCCATTCAAAAATGTTTCAGCATTCCAAACTTCAGCTTGATTATTTTGTCCAGGTCTTTTCATAGCTTCAAGCTGCTACTTGATCCACAAGATTGAGCCCATCAAGCTGCACTTGCTACATTCTCCGCCTTAGTTGTTGAAAGAGCAACTGAATCTCGCCTTTTAGTTTCCCATGAGTGAGAGATCAATTTATAACATAAGCCACTTCTGAGGTACTCTTTCCATCAACTTGATACCCAGTATAATCAACATCACATGTTCCTCCAAATCAAAAACTCTCCTGATGGACAGAATAGAACCATGTCTTTGTTTTTCTTCAAGTGTCTTCGAATTCTCTTAACATCCCTCAAATGTGATTCCTTTGTACAAGAACGGAGTCTCTGAACCAGGTTCATCAGCATCCAGCTTCAAGTTAGTGCCCATAAGAGTATAAAATGTCTAGGCATCCATAACATGAAACTTTTTCAGCAACTTCTCTGAACTGCTACCAGGTCCTTGTCTTTGATCAGACATCAATTACCCTGAACGCTGTGCTATCTTCCATTTTGCAAAACTTCATGATAACATTACCCCTCTTTATCATTGTCTTGACTTCAAGTATGTTAAGCTATTTGAGCAGCTCATTGATGTACTTTTCTTGACACCCGAGTATACCTTTAGAGGTTTGCTTGATCAACAGCTCTACGAAGAAATTTAATTCTTTCATTTTGCTCACTTCAAAACTCATTATTCATGAGTGCAACAAACTCTTTTGAAGCCATTTTGAGGAAGAATTTGGACAACCTATCAGCTTGTTGGGGAATCGAGTGTCATACTTTGCTTCTTTCAAACTGAGCTTGAACAACTTCTCTATTCTCACCTTCATAATTCACATTATTAGTTTGAACTGCATCATCTTTGTTCAGTACTGTCTACAGGAACGGGTCCCTCATCAGGTTCATCATCTGCATCAGCTTCCTTGAGATTGTTGGATTCATGAAGAGGATGTTTTTTAGCAAGCTCATTATTTGGACCATCTCTCTGAATCTGAAGCAGCCCTTCCACCTTAGAATCTTCTTATTTTACGACTTCTCAATTCTTCCAGACTCATCAAACATCACATGAACATCCCTTTTAATGTGCACATTTTTATACATCGGATAAGCCTTGCTGGAGGAAGAATATCCCACAAATACTCCTTAATCATCACTGAGATTACATTTCTCAATATCATCATTTTGGTCACAAAACATGTAGTATTCACCACTTCAGCCCGAAAGTTGTTTAAAAGATTAAAAGCCAGCTTATTCCACCTGAAGGATGATTTGATCTGCTTCTCTTTAACACAAGCATCACACATTTTGTCATCTGCAAATTTTATTTTGAGAAGACTGAGGACCAGGTCCCTTGACACAAGTTTGTTAAGCAAAGGAGCCCTCACATGGCCGAGTCTCTTGCTAACGCGACCTTCCTTCAGCTGGCTTCGCCCTATCTATTCATCTATTTTCTCAAATGGATATTTAGGGATCTCTCTTGTTCATAGATCTTGGAGTCATTGATCAACATTCTCACCTTGACCCTGTTACTATAAGCGGTGTTCAGATCAGCAATATACATGTTCTTGCATCTCTTTTCTGTCAAGATCATCACTCGAGAGAGCAAGTTTATGACCACACATTTATATGATAAGAACTTGACTTCATTTTTATTCATCACAAATCTGTGGAACACTTGAAAGATTGTACTTCAACTCATTGACATAGTACATAACTTCAAAAGAGTGTTCCACAGACTTTCAAGTTCTACCTACACAAAAAATGTACCATTTCTTGCCATTGCCAAAAGAGACTCATCCACATTGAAGTGACTTGAGAGTGAGGAAGTTTTCAGTTTTCCTAGTCACGTGCTTTGAGCATCCGCAATTCATGAGCCATCACTGACGGTTACTAGTTCCTCTCACTTGCATAGCAAATCACTTGTTGGCTTTGGGAACCCATTTGAGACGTGGTTCCCAGTAAGCAGATAACGGAGTGATAAGAAAGTCCTTTGTCCAGTGAGGCAGACTGGTTTTCTTCAACTTAGGACCATAAGCAGGACCAGGTCCCTTCTTTAGTCTATTTCGCTGTTTGGAATAGTTTGACGAACTTTCTCCATACTTTTTCAACACAGGACAATCTCTCTTAAGATGTCCATCTCGACCACAATGCACACACAATAGATCATCAACATCAGAAACATATTTGTTGTGAGAATTGTATGGGAAATCTATTTTCCCACAGCCCAGCCCTCTTCTATTGTTGTTGCCTTGACCAATTAGATGTGTAAGGATCTTAGAGGAATTGGTCCATTTGAGGGATTTTTCAAATTCCTCTTTTACACAGACTAGGTCCCTCTCTAACTAATTATTTCTCTCCAAGGCTTCTCTCCAAGGCCACAGCAAGTTTTGTTTCAGCAGTATTCAAACTGGTTTCAAGATCGATTTGCAAGTTGCTAGCCTCTCCATTTCCTATGCCACATTTCTCACTCAACATCTTTAATTTCTCCCTTAAGTTCTAGATTTTCAGCTTTTAGAACTATCAATTGTTCTTCCACAACAGACATTTGGTCAACCAAGGCTACATTTTCTTCATGAAGGATATTTAGGCTATTGTTCATCATATCTTTTTCAGTTGTTAACTCAATGATAGAGTCAATCAAAATAGCGGTTAAACTTCTCAACTTCTTAACAGAGTAAACATGCAAGTTTTGTTTAAGATCAGAAAGGGTTACCTCTTCTTCAGCTTCTTCATCATCAGATTTTTCCATAAAGGCCTCATTAGAGTGCTCAGAGTCATCTGAATCACTCGAGGAATCTTCCCATGCAATCATCTCCCTTTTTACTGTCTGAAAAAAGGCTTCTCCCTTGCTTATATTGGGACGGACCTGGTCCCCTTCTTTGTCTTTTACTTCCTTGTGGTCAGCTTCACCCGTCAGTTCTACCCTCATGTCTTCACCCTTTTCATGCATCTCATGATCTTGAAGATGCTCAAACAGAGCACACAAAGTCATTTCTTTAGGTTCCCTTGTCTTATTGCCAGTCGCATAACCATTTGTCCAAGATCTGGGAAAAATTTCCAGAATCTTGGAGACTTGTCTACACACAGGGACTGGTTCTTCCAAGAGCATGAGCTCATCTGTAATGTTGGATAATCTTGTGCGCATTGCATGAACATGTTCACCTTTTTTCATGGTGAAACTATCGAACTGAGCAGTAAAAAGATCTAGTTTAGATTTCCTTATTTCCTCAGTGCCCTCATAGGTAGTTCTCAGCAGAACCCAAATATCTTTGGCTGATTCGCACAAAGAAATCATATCATATGCATTTGCTCTGACTCCACACATTAAGAACTTCCTAGCCTTGTGATTTTTCTCAACTTTCCTTTTGTCAAAGTCATTATATTGCCGTCGGGTTTTGACAACGACTCTTGTGACATCTCCATAGTTTACTTCTATAGTTAGCACATAGGGACCCTCACAAATAACATCCCACAACTCATAATCTTCAGCCATTATAAAGTCAAACATGCACTTTTTCCACCACCAATAGTATTGACCATCAAACAGAGGTGGCTTCGTTGGAGACCGACCTTCTTGCAAGCTTAGTGGAGCATCCATTCTTCACAAGATTCTCTCTCTTGGTGTTAACCAGATAGAGAGCCCAGGCTCTGATACTAATTGTTGGAATGTATGCACCCACCAGTGATCTCGGGACCAGGTCCCTCGACAGAATAACAGTGCAGAAGTAAAAGTGCGGAAAATAAATAGCACAATGTAAAACAGGCACAAGAGTTCTACGTGAAAACCTCCTTGCTCAAGGGCGGTGAAAACCACGACCTGTCCTTACAAGCTTTTCAACCCAAACTCCATTTCACTCAAACGGAGCAACGATTCAGATTACAACTTCTTGCAACCTAGGAATTTACCTCTAAATCCCTTCCCCCTTAATGTAGTAACTCTACCACAAAGAAAGCAACTAAGAAGATACCACACTGCCCACTAAGCTACCTAACTCTAGATAACTTAGAATTTGACTAAGCAAATACAACACTGCCCACTGAATCAGTTACCCTTAACTGACTTAGACTTTTAGATTAACAGAACAAAAAATCTAATTATTTTATAACTTAGGAATAGATTTACAATTTAAACACATAAGAGACATAACTCTAAATACAACAAAACGCTTCAGTACTCCATCTGGTCCCTTGTTGATATGAGCAGTATTCTTCCTTGAAGATGGCCTTCTCTTTTCAAGCTTGTGAATTTTCAGAGAAAATCCAAGTTTTGTTTGCCAAATCTTGAGTTTGTGTTTTGTGTTGAGAGATTATATCAAAATGAACACAAATTCATTGGGACCGTCCATTAGCTGAGAGCCTGCCTCTCTGGAAGGACGTGCACCTACCATATCAGAAGTGGCAGCTTTTCTAACAGTTATCTTGTCGTCCCTTCACATACACAGTATTACAGGACCAGGTCCATTGCAAACTTTTCTTAGTAAGTTCTTGAGAAGATGTGCTGGCTCACTCTCCTTTTGAATGAATGAATGAATTTTTTGTTTGTCATGTTGACTAAGTCAACCATAAGGAGTTATTGACCGTTGGACAAACAACTTCGTCCATTCTGATTGGTGTAGTACGTTGACACCTCACTAACCACTAACATGACAGCTTTACAGTTGTACCCCATTATGTATCTTATGGAGAGAACTCTGCCTGGGACCAGGTCCCTGCATTTGTGAGCCATTGAAACAGACAGTCTCGTCTGCTCTTCCTATTGGTGCAGTACACTGCACTTTTCACCTACCACCTGACGTGATAGCTTTACAGTTGTACCCCATTTGAATCTGGATGAGAGCACTCTATCAGGGACCAGGTCCCTGCATTTGTGAGGATCATTAAAACACCTAAAATATAACATTACTCCTTCAGCTCAGTATATTTAGTTTAGTCAGTTGTTTCATTCAGCTATTTTATATATTGTACATTCTATGTACTACCTCCATTTGGTGTTGTATTTTTAAATAATGCCGATTCAAGTATTCAGGATCGGCACCAAACACTTCATTATGATTTTTTTCCTTCAGCATTGGTGAGACCTTCTTACTTTCAAAGGGCTCCAGTTTATCTAGCTTATTTATTGATTATTAAAAGAACATTCTAGTAGATTATTCAAATAGTTATGGGTCTCCCGACACCTATCTTCAGTATATTAGAGGCTTCGTAAGTGATTATGTGAAATTATAGTCTTAGTTGTTTACAAGCATCTTCTTTATTATCATTAAGGCTTCATATTTATAAAACTATCGAGTTATATTTTCTCAATTAGATATATGCTTATCTTTTAAAATGTTTCGCATAGTTGTTATAATTTTTAGTTTAGTAATAAGCTAGGTCAAAGGTTTGTTTGGGATCCAAAATGATTCTGAGTACCAGCCACGTCTAGAGTATAGGCTTGAAACTTGACAGGGACTAAAGTCTGTTCATCTAGTCTTTCATATATGATGCCGCAAAAATGCATAGAAGACCCTTCTTATATTGCCCTAGTTGAGGATGTCCATATTTTATTGTTCTACTAAGAGACTCCATTTGCGATACTAAATTGGTAGGTCCGTAGATTGAGGATCAAATATGTGGTTTCCATAAAAGTTTTGTGAAGGAACAAGAATGTCGATAAAATGACATGAAAATCTATGAAAGTTATGAGATCCAGATATCCTGACTTGTTCAAAGCACCATCATGAAAGTATGCCAGCTTAGATTTAGAGCCTGGGTGAGTTACCCTCTTCAGTTAAAACTTTTTATTACAATTATGATGATTTGATTCAAATATTTATTTATTGAGCCACATCTTATTAGTATGTTGTATCGTCCTATGAGGCATTTGGGCTTGGACATTTCTGCCTTTCAAGTTTCTGGGAAGTCCTGTTAATAAAGGAAATTATGTCAAAATTCTAGCACCTGATGCTTATCGTGACCAACGACACTATCCTACGGTATGAGTGTCTACGATCGTCGATAATATAGTAACCCAACCAAGGGTTGGGGTCGTGTCCCAAGGGAGTGGTAGTGAAAATAGTAGTTAGGCTAGAATTTTGTTCTAGTTAGGTGTAGTTTGAGAAATTATCGAATAGAAACAAAGTAAATTTAAGTGGGTGACACCAAAGTGTCAAATATCAATGGGGGTTTGTCACAAGTATAGTTAAAATGACAAAAATAATAAGAAAATTCAAGTATGGGGAGAAGTTCTTGGGTGTGACCGCAATATATATTGAGATAAATCGTTGGGTACATGCTTTCGATAGGAAATTTGCAAGATAATAGTGACTAGGCTTAACTTTAGATGGAAATAAGTTCCCTCTCGGGCAACTTACCCCGTTTCAAATAGGTTCCTCTCGGACACCCATTTGCCGCATGAAGGCCAGCCTACGCCTTACCCCACTCACTCTCTTGAGCTGAGTGTTAGGATATGGGACTAGGGCTCACCCTCTCGGGCTGAACCTCATGTCGACCCACTCCTTAGGCCATCAGTCTAGTTGTCTTGGTTTCAGACCTCCCTCTCGGGCAAGCCGAAAACACATGGGTGGCTTTGTATTTGCAACTACAAACCCTTTAGATTAAACCACAACCACTAGGTGAAATCACCATTAAACTACATCTAACCTATCAACAAGCAAGACCCAACAATAATATCAACATATATTTGCTAAATCACACC
>JAJOOG010030169.1:0-26308 GCA_029582565.1 Solanum infundibuliforme
CTAAGAGACGACCTAGGGATATTTCTTGAAGGTTTCCCACCTCTTCTAGCACTAAAGGTAAATATTTTACTACCCTAATCCATTTTTCAATCCGTGGAATCTAGATTGTTCGTTAATTATTATTGGGGGACGGCTTTGGACTAAATTTGATGGTGGGAAAAAGCCTTAGCTCCACCTTAGGATCATGGGTTTTGTGTTAGGTTATTGGGTTTGTTATAATCACAGTAATTAGGCCTTAATTAATTTATCCTTGTATTAAATTATTGTTTGTAGACATAGAGCAAGAGGAAAGAATATGGAAAGGGAATGTTCAAGTGCCTTAGGGGGATTCAAGATTTGTTTTGAGGTAGGTGATGGTTTGATTTCTTGTTTGCGTGATATATGTGGGTGACTACTTCATTGTAATGCATGTATGTATGTGAATGAAGCCTTCTTGATCATACCTAATGAAATGAGTACGATGAATAAATGTATGTCATGATTCTACACTTGATTGTATGAGTATGAGAATGTACATATGAGTGTGATTGTAATTGTGGTTGTGTTTAATGGATCAGATGTCATGTTCTGACACACTACCAGGGATCGGGTGTCATGTTCTGGCAATTATATTGGAGCGCGTGTCACATTCCTACAAACTAATTGGGATCGGTTACCACCTTCCGGTACACTACCAGTTTGGGTATGGGTGCAATGAGAGGACTATTGAATTGTCATTGAGAATGTGGATTTGTACATTGCTCTTGAAATGATCAGTGTGTATACATTTTTTGCATGTCATGTTAACTTTGTTGTGACTGCTTATATATATTCTGTTTTCTAGAATAGTCGCGTGATCATACGAGTACACTGTGGTTCTATACTGATACTGCACTTTATCATTCTTTGTTGAGTACAGGGACCCTTCAGGCGCCTACTGATATACCTAATCTACGAGATTAGTGATCGAGACCGGATTTCAAGGGTGATCCTATTCTTTCAGGCTGCCATGGAGTCCTTCATTTTGTTTTGTCCATTCTCTCGGACTTAGACTAGTTCTTTAGATGCTTGTTCCGTTATGTTTTAGTTTTCGGGGTTGTACCCCTATTCCTTAGACTTGTGGATTGTTAGGGTTTCGGTACATTGACTTTCAGGTTCTAGGGGTTGTTTTCCACAATATTTTGATAGTCGTTGTTAAATTCCCAGAGTTTATGGGAACTCCTTATTTCGTTTCTATATTTAAACCTTCTTCTGTATCTTTAAATACATAGTATTTTAGTTAAGTTGTTTAGTTTGGGTTGTAGTAATGTTTTTCCCACCAGAGGGTTAATGTGGGTTCCAATCACAATGGTCTGGGTCATGACAAAGTTTGTATTAGAGCCCTAGGTTCAAAATGAAAGTTTGATCTCAGTTTACCAAAATGAGTGTAGTAGAGTCTTGCAAAACGGTACTGAGACGTTTGTACTTTTCTTCGAGAGGCTATAAGACTTTAGGAAACTCTATGTTTTCTCTTGTTTCCTTTGGTGCTATAACTTAATTCCAATTGGTATCTTCTTATCCATATTGGTATCTAATCTTCTTCAATCTTTTGTCCGCAAATGGTTAACACTAGATTCAATGGCGTCAGGACCGTATATCCCGTTAGTGAGCCAGCTAAGAAGTCCACAACAAGAGGTTGAGGTCGAGGAAGGGGTAGAGGAAGATCAAGGGGTAGAGGTCGAGGAAGGGTAGCACCTGCTAGAGGTGGAGTTCTGGTTGAGAATGCTCCCACAAATGAGGTTCCTCTTACGAATCACAAAGAGGATGAGGAGAATGTGGAGGTCCAGAATGAGGAGGATATTGGACAAGAGGAAGAGGTACAAGCTGACACTACATGTATTCCTCCTTTAGACTCAGTATTAGCTCACTAGATTATGACTTTTATGAAAGGATTAGTTGGTCCTAGAGTTCTTCCCTCAGTTCAAACAACTCAAACTCCCGCCAACCCCCCCCCCCCCCCATTGCTATTACTGTCCCCAAGGTGGGTGGAACTGTAGGTATTGATGTCTTTTTCTGTCCTTTGTTGGGTCTTGTGATGACAGGTAATAAGCATGCAATGTTGACAATGTTTCTTAAACTGAAGTCACTTGTGTTCCATGGTTCCGAGAGTGAGGATGCCTATGAGTTCATCTTGGACTGTTATGAGAGGCTTCATAAGTTAGGTATTGTACATACATCATGGGGTAGAGTTCATGACTTTCTAGCTTCAAGGTGAGGCTAAGTTGTGGTGGAGGGCTTATGTGAAATGCAGATCGTTAGTTTTGCCCCCACTCACCTAGACACAATTTCATGTCCTGTTTCTGGAAAAATAAATGCCCTGGACTTTTAGAGATCGTAAGAAGGACAAGTTCATGGTTTTGGAACAAGATGGTATGACTGTAGCAGCTTATGGGGCTATGTTCCATGACTTGCCTAGGTATTCTACACAATTGGTGACTACATAGGAAGAGAGGATTTGGCAATTTTTCTAAGGATTGAACCACGAAGTTTAGGTATTGTTTGTTCAGTTCACTTCTGCAGGAAAGAGCTTTAATGAGGTGACTGACTTTATGAAGAAAGTAGAGGGAGTTAGACGTGATGGGCATGCTAAGGCTTTGGCTAATAAAACCAAGAGCACAGGTAACTTTCAAGGTTCTTACTCCAGAGGTTCAGGAAGTCCGATGGTAGGAGCCTGACCTATTCATTCTGACAAGCCCGCTTCTACATGTAATTACTCGAGAACCCAACAACAGAATTTTATTCAAGATAGCTAGGGAGTCACTTCTCTAGCTTGTAGTGACCCTTTCGGAAGGATTGTACCACTTAAGAAGGAATCAACTTCAATACCTGTGACATTTAAAAGAGATTAATGTAGGGAATATTGATTAAAATCTAGTAGGAGGATTAGGTTCATAAAAAAAAAGTTAAGGAAGTGCATCCTACCCATTTAAACATTTATTTGTGTCAAATCGAAATTACATAGAATTTTAACTTACGGTGGAAAAACCCTTCCAAGACAATCTAAACAAATAACTTATGAGATTTTCAGGCATATATTATCCTCACACTGCAAATATGATATAAAAAGAATATTACCAACTTCCGAGTACCCCAAATTAGCCGGTTCATGCTTCACACAACCATTCAAAACAAATAATAAATTTAATATATTACAAGACTTGGGCTCACACACCTCTAAAGAACAAAACATATAGCCATACTTACATTCCCTATGATAGAAACAACTATCGGTAACCATATAGCTTAGTGGTATAAAAACTATAGGTTTGGAGCCCTCAGATTCACCAAGCTACCTTTCTAAAGTCATAGGCAGCACAATTGAAACATAACAAATAAATCAAGTAAACAATATATAAAGAGTATCAAGTTTGATATTTAAAGATCCAAATGTCAAGAACGCTCATAGTACCATTTTCCAAGAGATTCAATAACAAGGCTCGCCCAATATATACATCATGTCATCACACCAAGCATAAGCAGATATCAAGAAGCGCCAACGGCCTGTATCAAGAAAGGTCAAAGCCCAATAATCAAGAGAACCAAGAAGCATATTAGAAATGGCTTACTAGTTCGTACTTAAAATGGACAACTTCCATTCTTAAGACGGACTAAAAATCCAGAGTCAAGATGGCAAATGATCCGAATCAAGAGGCATGTCAATAGTGACAAAGTCATAACCACAAGAAGGACAAGGTCCCAACAAGAGTGCCAAGTGATCATACAATCCGTACAAGTGGGTGAGTTAACCAAGTGTCTTTTATGTCTTCAAGGATACCAACACGACAATGCAAAGTGACAAGAGGTAACCAAGGTACCAAGATAAAATTTCAGATATACCAGCAGGTAAAAAGAGTACAAGTACAAGTTTATTCAAAAACCTCAGTGCTTAGCTTAGAAACAGTCCAACACAACTTCAAGAGTTCAAACTGTAGACCAACCAACGTATCAAGGTCCTCAACTTGTTCACGAGTATATAAAATTTTAAAATAAAATAAAATAACTTATTTAATACCCTAGTAGCTCAATAATGCTAATGTAAACCAGGATTATCATCACAAGTAAGCTTAGCCTGTATAAATACAACTATGCTCCCAAAACAGTAATTTTGGCCAGCCTAGTACCTCATGTTACAACTTAGATTTGAAAAGGAAAACGGTAAAACTGGACTGTATATCCTTCATGAAAGATGTAGGTACATCTCTTAAGGTTACAAATAATAAAGAATCACCGTAAATTATATTTTCTACAAAACGATATCATCAATACACTAACAGGTGTCCATACAGGATTTCTAAATTCGAAATCTGGACAAAACTTGGCCTATGTTGCGTCCCATATTTCGAATCCATAACAGCTAAATTAGAGTATTACATCAACACAATAATTGTAGGTATAAGAATTAGCTTTCCAAATCAGATTTATTCACCAAAATATGAGTTTTAGAGAACGAGATATTTCAAAAGTACTAAACACTACTTAGCTTTGAAACAAATTTCGACTACTCACCATAGAGAAGGGTGTATCTCGAATTCCAGCCAAAAGGACCAAGATTTTCTTGAAATTTTGTGAGTAATATGGTTAGAGGAAGTTCTACAGGTTTCTTAGAGTTAAAAGTAAACGAATTCTTATAGAGGAGGTGTGAAATTATAAGTTATAAAAGTGATATTTATCACTTACTAGATACAGCCAAAAGTCAAAGGTTGGCTGCCTAAAAGTAAAGGGTGTGCCACCCAAAAGTATACATATTTACCAATATGTATATACCTCACCTCCCTTTCAAGTTATAGATAATTCCAACTAGAATATTACGCAAATACCCTTAAATTATGATCACAATTTATGTTAAGCAAGTTTGCAAATATCACAATATTTCCCAAAATGAGAGTAAAACATACTATAGTAATTAAGCAATGGTGTATCGACAAGCGACTCTTGGTTAGTAACTAGGGTATTACAACTTTCTCCCCCTTAAAGAAATTTCGTCATGGAATTTTCCTTAAACTAGTCCTGAAACAAGTGCGGATACTAGGTCCTCAGGTCTTCTTCTCTCTCCCATGTAGCTTCTTTTCCAAAATTGTTCCTCCAAAGTACCTTTACTAAGTGGATTCTATTGTTTCTAAGTTGCTTTACTTCTCGAGCTTCAATACGGATAGGTTCTTCATTATAAGTCAAGTCAAGATTAATCTAAATAGATTCAGCTGGAAGAACATGTGATGGATCAGAACGATATCTTCTGAGCATAGAAACATGAAAGACATTGTGGATCTTCTCTAACTCCGGTGACAAAGCTAATGTATATGCAACTGGTCCAACCCTTTCAAGTATCTCATATGGTCCAATAAATCGAGGACTAAGTTTTCCTTTTTGGCCAAATCTCATAATCTTTTTCCATGGAGACACCTTTAAGAATACTTTATCTTCAACTTGGTATTCAATGTCACACCTTCTAAGATCAGCGTACGACTTTTGTCTATCAGAAGAAATATTTAGATGATCCTTGATAATTATTACCTTGTCCTCTGTTTGTTGCATAATTTCAGTACCAACAAGCTTTCTTTCACCAACTTCACTCCAACAAAGAGGGGTCCCACATTTCCTTCCATACAAGGCTTCATAGGGAGGCATTCCAATACTCGATTGGTAACTGTTATTGTAAGCAAATTCTATCAAAGATAAGTGTTTGTCCCAACTACCCTCAAACTCCATAATGCAAGGTCAAAGCATATCCTCCAAAATTTGAATCACTCTTTCCGATTGGTCGTCTATCTGAGGATGGAACGAAGTGCTAAATTTCAACTTAGTACACAAAACTTCCTGCAAGCTGCCCCAAAATCTTGGTGTAAACCTTGAGTCTCGATCATAAACAATAGACACAGGTATCCCATGTAGTCTTACAATCTCAATAATGTACAATTCGGCTAAACGCTCAAGTGAGTAATCCATCCTGATTGCTAAGAAGTTAGCACTCTTGGTTTGCCTGTCCACAATCACTCATATTGCATCATGATTCCTTTGAGTGCGAAGAAGTCCAGAAACAAAGTCCATAGTTATTCTCTCCTATTTCCATTATGGCATCGATAAGGGCTGTAGTAAACCAACTGGGACCTGATGCTCTGCCTTTACTTGTTGACAAACCAAACATTTGGAAATGAACTCTGCAATGTCTCTCTTCATACCATGCCACCAATAATTTTCTTTGACTGTCTGGTACATCTTTGTACCCCTAGGATGTATTGCATATGGTGCAGTATGTGCTTCATTTAATATTTCTCTCCTCAATTTTTCATCAAAAGAGACGCATAAACTTTTTCGATAAAATAAGCCACCATCCTCCGTTATTGTAAAATCAAGCTTTTCCCCATTTTGAACTTCTCTGGTAAATTTTACAAGTTTCTCATCTAACTTTTGTGCTTCTTTCACCTGTTGAAGTAATATTCGCTTTACTTGAAAATTAGCAATAGTTGAACCATTTGAATCAAGTGTAAAATAAACATTCATGGCTCTTAACTAAAGGAGCAGAGGCAAAGGACTCAAAGAAATGCTTGTGAAGGATTTTTCACTTAAGGCATCTGCAACCACATTAGCTTTACCTGGATGATAATCAATCGTGCAGTCACAATTCTTGATAAGTTCAAGGCATCTATGTTGTCTTAGGTTTAGCTCCTTCTGAGTGCCCAAGTACTTTAAGCTCTTGTGATCAGTGAATATATGACATTTCTCTCCATACAAATAATGCCGCCATATTTTTAAAGCAAAAACTACAGCAGCAAGTTCAAGATCATGAGTAGGATAATTCCATTCATGTGGTTTTAATATCCAAGAGGCATAAGAAATAACCTTCCCTTCTTGCATCAAAATGCATCCTAGACCATTGTGAGAAGCATCACTGTATACTACATACTCTTTCCCTTCAATTGGTAGAGTAAGTATAGGCGCTTGAGTCAACAAGGATTTGAGAGTTTCAAAGCTCTCCTGGCATTTGTCATCCCAAATAAACTTTACTTCCTTTTGCAAGAGTTTAGTCAATGGAGAGGCGATAATGGAAAAGCCTTTCACAAATCTTCTGTAGTATCCTGCTAAGCCTAAGAAACTTCTAACCTCGGTTGGACTTTTGGGAGGTCTCCATTCAACAACTGCTTGTATCTTACTAGGATCCACCTTCACACCTTCGGTTGGTACAACATGTCCCAGAAAAGCCACTTCATCAAGCCAAAATTCACAGTTGGAAAGTTTAGCATAAAGTTTTTCTCCTTCAAAATTGTCAAAACAATCCTAAGGTGTCTATCATGGTCTTCACTACTTCTGGAAAATATTAAAATATCATCTATAAAGACAACCACAAACTGATCAAAATAAGGCTTGAATACTCAATTCATTAGATCCATGAATACCGCAGGGGCATTTGTCAATCTAAATGGCATCACCAAAAATTCAT
Organism: Solanum infundibuliforme; assembly: GCA_029582565.1. NCBI lineage: Eukaryota > Viridiplantae > Streptophyta > Magnoliopsida > Solanales > Solanaceae > Solanum > Solanum infundibuliforme. Next base: position 7,454 of record JAJOOG010030169.1, read on the forward strand.
AATGACCATACTGAGTTCAAAAAGCAGTTTTAGGGACATCTTTCTCTCTAACACAGAGTTGGTGATATCCAGACCTTAAATCGATCTTTGAGAATACTTTAGCACCCTTCAGTCGGTCAAACAAATCATCGATCCTTGGTAGTGGATATTTGTTCTTGATTCTTATTCGGTTCAATTGTCTATAGTCAATACAAAGCCTAAGAGTGCCATCTTTCTTCTTTACGAATAAAACAGGGGCTCCCCAAGGAGAAACACTAGGTCGAATAAAACCTTTCTCAAGAATTTCTTGCAATTGAGATTTCAATTCTCTTGATTCTGCTGGAGCCATTCTATAAAGAGTGATAGAAATAGGAATAAGCTCGATTGGAAATTCAACCTCACTTTCTGGGGGCAACCCAGGAAGATTTTCTGGGAAGACTTCTGGGAAATCACATACAACAGGTATGTCTTTGATACAAACTGTGTATCAACTATGTGAGCAAGGTATGCCCCACAACCTTGATGCATCAACTTTCTTGCCAAGGTCGCAGAAATAATACTAGATGTCAATGATCTTTCACGTTGTACAATAATGTGTGAAAATGTAGGATCTTTAAAAGTCACATGATTAGACCTACAATCTACCACTGCATGTATTTATAAAGCCAATACTTCCCGATAATAACGTCAATCCTTGAAGGGCATTTCAATCAAATCAGCAGGAAAGACTAGGTTTTGAATTACGAAGGGACAATTTTGGTAAACTTGATTACACACAACTTGATAACCCAAAGGACTTTCAACCAGCACATCATAATTAAGTCTCACAAATTTCACGTTTTCAGGAAGAACAAGTGATGAACAAATATAGGAATGTGTAGAACCAGGATCAAATAGTGTAAACACACATAAGCCAAATAAGTAAAATTTACCGACAACCACATCTTGTGTATCTTGATCATCCCTCTGCCTCATAGCATAACTGCGTGCAGTAGCCCTTAGTCCACTAGCTTTATTAGCTCCACTTGCACCTGCTGCTTGGGTGTTTTCAAGTCTTGCACCTCTATTAGTTTGAGGAGGATTAATAGAAGGCTTATGAACTGAGTCTTCAGTTATCAAGGAAGGAGAAATATTAAGATTAGGAAAATCCTTCACTTTATGATTAAAGCTCCCACAATTGAAGCATGCACCAGAAGCTCTCCTGCAAGTACCATAATGTTTCTTTCCACATTGTAGGCAAGTGGGAACGGGAGGCTTGCCTTGGCCATAATTTGGAGTGCTAGCTATAGAAAATTCTGATCTGTTTTGCCTTTGTTGAGGTGGCCTGTTATCAGTACCAGCCTTAGAATCATCAAACCTTCTCCATTTGGATGGACCTCCAAAATCTGGTCTACGCTTTCAGAATTTATTTTCATTTCTACTAGCTTCTTCTTTATCAAGTTGTTCCCAAGTAAAAGCAGCAAACACTAACTTACAAAAGTTCACATGTTGCAAGATCGCCACATTATTCCTAATGGAATAATTTAAACCATCTTCAAATTTCCAGCATTTGTCTTTTTCCTCTTTAATAATACCTCCAGCATAATGAGAGAGTTTTAGAAACTACTGTTGGAACTCAGCAATAGACATGCCTCGTTGCCTTAAATTCAAAAACTCTTTTTTCTTTGTATCACAATAAGCAGGTGGGACATACTTCATACGAAATTCCTTAAGAATATCATTCCAAGTAAGAATAGGAGGTTTTACCTTGGCATTCAGAACACTTACCCACCAATCATAAGCATCATTTTGTAATAGGGAAATATAATACTTAAATTTGGCAACATCTGAACACTCCAACTGCTCAAATACCCTTTCCATGCGCTCCAGCCATTGTTTAGCATCTGTGGGATCAACAGTACCTTCAAACTCCACTTCACCCATTTTCCTGATTTTCTCAAAGTTAATCCCATTGGGATCATGCATCGATTTAACCATGTGGTGGAAATATTCAGCCATTTGATGAAAAGGAGGATTCATGGGTTGAGTACCACGACTCATGCGAGGATGTGGACCAGCTCTTACACCCTAATAGTTTCCTACTTCAGACCCACTAGTGTGGGGAACATAATGATTCGAGAAATGTTCTCCAACCTCTTCCAGTCCATGAGGTTGGGAAACAAAGGTACCCGACCCTTCACGAGTAGCTTCCATAGGTCGGTCAGAAGAAGAGACCATAACTTAATTCCTCAAAAGGGAAGATCACATTGCATTAGGGACATGTACTTGATGCATATGCACTCTACATGCGATAAAAATATTATAAACAATGTAAGTGAACAAATAATCTATGTAGAACCTTTTTCGAAAGCGAACAAGCATACAAGTAATTCAGAACAAATGTCCTAGAACCACAAACCTATGCTCTAATACCAACACTTGTAGTGACCCTTTCGGAAGGATAGTACCACTTAAGAAGGAATCTACTATAATACTTGCGAAATTTAAAAGAGATTAATGTAGGGAGTATTGATTAAAATCTAGTAAGGGGATTAGGTTCATAAAAAAAATAGTTAAGGATGTGCATCCTGCCCATTTAAATATTTATTTGCGTCAAATCGAAACTGCATAGAATTTTAACTTACGGCGGAAAAAACCCTTCCAAGATAATCTAAGCAAATAACTTACGAGATTTTCATGCATATATTATCCTCACACTGCAAAAATGATATAAAAAGAATATTATCAACTTTTGAGTACCCCAAATTATCCGGTTCATGCTTATCACAGCCATTCAAAACAAATAATAAATTTAATATATTACAAGACTTGGGCTCACACACCTCAAAAGAACAAAACATATAGCCGTACTTATATTACAACCCATGGCGACTTTATCAAATTAGCCCTCAAAATTTCATGTAAACATACAACACATAGATCATGTACAAGTCCCAAAGTGATAAAAAATATAGATGCCTATATGCAAATGTTATCCTCCTTAAGGCTCTCAAAATCTTCATCTTCAATGGCTAGCATCATGCATCCTCTCAAATACTCCCTACGACAGAAACAACTATCGCTAAGCATATAGCTTAGTGGTATAAAAACTATAGGTTCGGAGCCCTCATATTCACCAAGCTACCTTTCTAAAGTCATAGGCAGCACAATTGAAGCATAACAAATAAATCAAGTAAACAATACATAAAGAGTATCAAGTTTGATATTTAAAGATCTAAATGTCAAGAATGCTCATAGCACAATTTTCCAAGAGATTCAATAACAAGGCTCGCCCAATATATACATCATGTAGTCACACCAAGCAGAAGCACGTATCAAGAAGGGACGACTCCATGTATCAAGAAGTGTCCAAGCCCAATAATCAAGAGAACCAAGAACCATATTAAAAATGGCTTTCTAGTTCTTACTAAAAATGGACAACATCCATTATTTAGACGGACTAAAAATCCAAAGTCAAGATGGCAAATGATCCCAATCAAGAGGCATGCCAATAGTGACAAAGTCACAACCACAAGAAGGACAAGGTCCCAACAAGAGTACCAAGTGATCAAACAATCCGTACAAGTGGGCGAGTTACACAAGCATCTTAAATGTCTTAAAGGATACCAACACGACAATGCAAAGTGACAAGAGATAACCAAGGTACCAAGATAAACTTTCAGATATACGAGCAGGTAAAAAGAGTACAAGTACAAGTTTATACACAAACCTCAGTGCTTAGCTTAGAAACAGTCCAACGCAACTTCAAAAGTTCAAACCGTAGACCAACCAACGTATCAAGGTCCTCAACTTGTTAATGAGTATATACAACCTTAAAATCAAATTAAATAAATTCTTTAATCCCTAGTAGCTCAATAAAGTTAATGTAAAACAAGATTATCATCACAAGTAAGCTTAGCGTGTAAAAATATAACTACGATCCCAAAACAGTAATTCTGGCCAGCCTAGTACCTCATGTCGCAACTTAGATTTAAAAAGGAAAACGACAAATCTGGACTGTATATCCTTCATAAAAGATGTAAGTACATCTCTTAAGGTTCTAAACAATCAAGAATCACCGAAAAATATATTTTGTACAAAAGGATATCATCGATAAAATAACAGTTGTTCATACAGGATTTCTAAATCCGAAATCTGGACAGAACTTATCCTATGTTGCGTCCCATATTTCGAATCCATAACAACAAAATTAGAGTTTGACATAAACATAAGAGTTGTAGGCATAAGAATTAGCTTTCCAAATCATATTTATTCACCGAAATATGAGTTCTAGAGAACGAGATATTTCAAAAGTAGTAAATACTACTTGGCTCAAAAATAGATTTTGACTACTCACCAAAGAGAAGGGTGTATCTCGAATTCCAGTCAAAAGGACCAAAATTTTCTTGATATTTTGTAAGTACTATGGTTAGAGCAAGTTCTACAGGTTTCTTTAAGTTAAAGTACACGAATTCTTATAGATTTTGTGTGAAATTATAAGTTATAAAAGAGATATTTATCACTTACTAGATGCAGCCAAAAGTCAAAGGTTGGCTGCCAAAATGTAAAAGGTGTGCTGCCCAAAAGTATACATCCATACCAATATGTATATACCTCACCTCCCTTTCAAGTTATAGATAATTCCAACTAGAATATTACTCAAATACCCCAATACAATCCCTTCAATTACGATCACAATTTATGTTAAGCAAGTTTGCAAATATCACAACATTTCAAGTTCCTAAAATGAGAGTAAACCATACTGTAGTAAATAAGCATTGGTGTATCGGCAAGCGACTCTTGATTAGTAACTAGGGGTGTTACACGGCTAACGGCAGACCGTCGTTTAATCGTACATGCTATAATTGTGGGGAACCTGGGCACATGAGAAGAGATTGTCCCCAACTGTGCATGGGGATTCCACACAACAACAAACTAGAGAATTTTTTCCCGCGGGCAAGGGTAATAGTAGTAGAGGATGTTCATAAGGTGGGCGAGGAGGAAATTAGCTAGGCCGTAGAGGCCGGGGTAATGGTAATTCAAGTAGGGGAGCAGCACCACTAGGAAAGGAAGTCATCCATCAAGATGAAATGGCTCAATTTTATGCCTTTCAAGGCAAGACCGAGGCGGAGACATCTGATGCAGTGATCGCATGTACTATTCTTGTCTGTGACCGGATGGCTAATGTGTTGTTTGATCTGGGTTCTACTTTTTCATATGTGTCAGTTCAGTTTGCCTTCGAATTTGATGCAGTTTGTGATGTACTTGATGCCCCTATCCATGTTTCTACCCCTGTTGGAGAGTCTGTCATAGTCACCCATGTTTATTGTGCTTGTTTTGTTATGTTTATGGTTTTCCAAACCTGGCCTTATCTGGTTATTCTTTATATGATTGACTTTGATATAATCTTAGTCATGACTTGGCCTGCACCTTTCATGAGATTGCTAAACGGTCTGTTCAAACCATTCCTGGATTTTTTTGAGAATGTCTTTATTGATGACATTTTTTTTTATTCCAATAGTAAGGATGAGCATGCCGACCATCTTCGTATTGTTCTGTGTGAGGTTTTTACAGATCATCATAGTCTACAATATGTATTCACTCAAAAGGATCTGAATTTGAGACAACGAAGGTGGATGGAGTTACTCAAGAATTATGATGTGACCATGCGGTATCATATGGGTAAGGCTAATGTAGTGGCGGACGCATTAAGCTGAAAGGCGGTAAGTATTGGTAGTCTAACTTGATTGAGTGTATCCAAGCGACCTTTGGCTAAGAAAATTCAAACCTTGGAATCTAGGTTCATGCAGTTGGGAATCTCAAAAAAAGATGGGGTGTTAGCTAGTATTGAGGTGAGGGCCACATTCATTTAGTAGATCAACGCCAAATAGTTTGAGGATAATAATTTCAACGAGTTCAGAAAGAAGACAGTGTCTGGCGAGCAACAAGATGCGACTTTAGATGTGGGGGGTGTGCTCAGCTTAAAGGAAGGATTTGTGTTCCTCAAGTAGATGACTTGATTCAAAAATTATTGACAGAAGCTCATGGTTCACAGTATTCCATTCATCCGGGTTTGACCAATATGTACCAAGACTTCAAGCGACTTTATTGGTGTCCTGGCATGAAGAAAGACATAGCTGAGTTTGTGGCTAATTGCCAAAACTGTCAACAAGTAAAGTATGAGTATCAAAGACCTACAGGTTTGCTTAAGAGAATGCCAATTCCAGAATGGAAGTGGGAAATGATAGCCATGGACTTAGTGGTTGGTCTCCCCAAGACAATGGGAAAGTTTTATTATAATTGGGCAGTGGTTGACAGATTGACTAAGTCAGCCCATTTTATTCAAATAAGAATAGATTATAAAGCTCATCAGTTGGCTAATGTGTATGTGAAAGAGATAGAGAGGTTGCACGAGGTCCACCTTTCTATCATCTCAGACCATGGTACACAGTTCACATCCATGTTTTGGAGAAAATTACATGATGAATTGGGCACTCAACTCACCTTTAGAACAACCTTTGGTCCGCAAATGAGTTAGAAAAACATTTTGTAGTAACTTGGGATTTCCTGGCCTAGTCTAGATTCGGATGTAATTGGAGTCATGCAATTTTATGGAAATTTGGTAATGAGTGATTGATTCAATAATTAATTTGGTTATACAAGTGGATAGCTAATACGTTAAGGAACCCGTATGACTTTACATAATTGAATTCCAGCGAGTAGAACTCCCAAAACTAATCTTAACGTGAATATGTAGTTTTTGAATGTCCTGAGTTGAAGGTGTGTTGTGAAATTGGGGTTTGAAACTCTAATTCCGATGTTCTGTCTCTGTGAAAGCCGCCAAGGTGGGATTTATTCCGCTAGGACGGGTAGCTATGGCTGGTTGGGTCCTGCTATGGCGGGCACGGCACGACTTATGTTGGGAATAAACACCAAAAATGTAATTTTCTGCAAGTTTCGTTCTTGAGAACTAAGAGACGACCCATGGATATTTCTTGAAGGTTTTCCACATCTTCTAGCACTAAAGGTAAAGATTTTTCTCTTCTAATCTATTTTTCGATCTGTAGAATCTAGATTCTTGGTTAAATATCATTGGGGGAGTGTTTTTGACTGAATATTATGGTGGGAAAAATCCCTAGATGTACCATAGGATCATGGGTTTGGTCCTGGGTTATTGGGTTTCTTATAATCAGAGTAATTAGACCTTAATTAATTGGTCCTTGCATTAAATTATTATTTGTAGACCTAGATCATGCGGAAGGAATCCGGAAAGGGAAGGTTCAAGTGCCTTAGAGGAATTCAAGCTTGGTTTAGAGGTAGGTGATTTTTTGATTTCTTGTTTGCGTGATATATGTTGGTTATTACTTTATTGTAATCCGTGTATGTATGTGAAAGAAGCCTTGTTGATCAAACCTAATGAAATGAGTACGAATGAATAAATGAATGCCATGATTCGACACTTGATTGTATGATTATGAGAATGTACATATGAGTGTGACTGTAATTGTGGTTCTTTTGAATGGATCGGGTGTCATGTTCTGAAACACTAACTGGGATCAGGTATCACGTTCCTGCACTTATGTAGGAGCGAGTTTCATGTTCTGACACACTAATTGGGATCGGGTTCCATGTTTCGGTACACTAACAATTTGGGTATAGGTTTCATGAGATGATCACTGTGTATACATTCTGTGCATGTCATGTTTACCTTGTTGTGACTGCTTATATATGTTTCGTTTACTGGAATAGTCGTGTAATCCTACCAGTACATTATGGTTTTGTACAGATTCTGCACTTGCTCGTTCTTTGTTGAGTACAGGACATCTTCAGGTGGCTAGTTATATAGCTCAACTAGGATATTAGTGATCGAGACCAGATTTCAAGGGTGAGCCAGTTCTTTCAGGTTGCCATGGTATTTTGTTTAGTACATTCTCTCAGACGTAGACTAGTTCTTTAGATGCTTGTTCTATTATGTTTTAGTTTTCGGGGTTATACCCCTATTCCTTTGACTTATGGATTGTTAGAGTTTTGGTACATTGACTTTCCGGTTCTAGGGGTTATTTTCCATAATGTTTTGACAGTCGTTGTAAAATTCTCAGAGTTTATGGGAACTCCTTATTTCGTTTCTGAATTTAAACATTCTTTCGTATATTTAAATGCATTGTATTTTGGTTAAGGTTTTTAGTTTGGGTTATAGTAATGGTTCTCCCACCGTAGGGTTACTGTAGGTGCCAATCACGACGGTCTGGGTCGTGAAAGTAACCTACCTCAAAGTTAAACACGAGCGCTCCAATACTACTAAACTTGAGCTGTCATCTTGAAATAACCTTCGAGCCCTGTCATGCTAGAACAGTTTTTATCAAAACGTCAATATGAAAATTTAGACATAACATTTGCCATAATTAGAGAAAGACCAAAAAAATTAGTTATGAGAAAGTGGGACCCACACTAACAATCCAAGGAATGACTCAGCCAAAAGATCCAAAATATCTAAAGGAACTTGTACAAAATAAAATGGGCACACTCTTAGCTAGTAAAGGGATAAAATAGACCATACAATAAAACAAAATAAAATTCACAAAAAAAGACTTGGGTAACCCTTTCTGGACAAAAATGACCTCTTCTCAAAGCTTCCCACACTTCCCGATAGCTCCCATACGTCACCACTCTAAAACCCAAATCATTGCAGTTGAAATCACCCAATTTGAAGCTCCCTAGCACTCAAAATCATCTTTCAAAAAAGAGGAATAAAGCTATACAAAGGGCTATTAGTCTTAATTAAAATTTAAGTTAGCTGGCCCTCGCTAACTTGGTTGGCCATTCTCAAGGCAATCGCAAATGCAGTTGCTTCATGTGATAGCACAAGTAAAGGCGGCTACCATTTGCTAATGCAGCCCCTTGGTGTGTGAATGTGTTGGCTAAGGTGCCAAGACTCCACGAATGCAAGGCACACACTGAGATGCAACAGCTATCAGCACAACAACTGATGTGCTTAAACTCTGAAATCCTGATGGGGTGCCGTGTATTCTTTCGAAACCCAACATGCACAAAAAGTGGGTCCCACACCCAAGTTTCTTTAATAGTCAACTTCCCAGTAGGCCTCAAAATCATACTGGAAGACTCAAGAACAACAAAAAAAGTCATTCAAGATCAAATTCAACATTTCAGATCTAACAAGCTGATGTAACTTTAAGCCGATTATGTTTAACAAGAATGGTGATAAAAGTCATGTAACACCTCAAAAATTTCTAAGTTAAGACTCGAACCATTCTTCATTTAGTTGTAGGGTCCTATCGAGTGATTCATAAATTAACCATATGTGTAAAGGTAAATTCTTTAGTTTGGAAATGATTTGGATATGAATTAAGGTCACTAGAATCCCCTAGCACAAAGTAGAGTTGAATGTTTCCTTATCTATTAAGTTTTGATGTAAGATTCTACTTCGGTTAACTTTAAATGACCATATGTCTTAGAATATAAAAAGTTAACTGTCCCATAACCTATCGAATTAAAGGTATTTGAATCCTCTTTCCAACACCACAAAGTTTACGTCAATCCAATTTTTGAGTAAAAAGTTATAACCATTTTAGTAACTGATACAGTGCAGTGACGAATTAGCCGACGGGAAAACATTTTAAAGGGTCTTTTTGTCTTTTTACCTCCAAGAAAACCCTAAACGATTTTCTTCACTAATATAAGGCTCAAAACAATCAGATTTTCATTTCTTAATTCATCATTCTCTTCTGTCTCAAACCCTAAGACAAAACCCTAAGGAAAAATCAAAGTAGAAGACTTCAATAAAGATTCTTTCAAATTTTTTTTCAAGATTCTTTCAATCTTTTTCAAGATTCTTCTTCAAGGTAAGTTCTTCTCCAAGAATTCCTTCTTTACAACTCAAATTCCACCATACAATTTTTGAATCACTAATGAAAATCATAATTCTTGGACATAGAGATTTCAAGAAACTAATTCAAGAATATCAAGAAACGTTTTCTTGATTTTTCTCCTTCAAGCTAAGGTTTCAAGGCTTCTATTCAAGTTCTTCTTGAAGATTCTTCAAGAACCTTGTACTTCCAGGTATGTAAGACTAACATAGTGTTGCACTTGTTCGTCCTCACGCCCTACATCTACTTTCAAAACAGTAAAAAAGAAATGTAGGATTCTATCCCTAGATTTGAGTATTCTTGAGATACGATGATTTTGAGTTCTTGAGTTCTGGATTTTTTTTGAAATTCTATTCCTAATTATTGAATTGCTATATGTAATGTATTAAAATTCTTGAGTTGATTCTTTCATGTCTATATTTCAGCATAACCCTATGAATTGAGTATTTTTTAGAGTAGAAGTATTAGTTAGTTATGAGTTTTGAGTTCTTGAATCCTTGAGTTCTTGAGGCTTGAGTTCTAAGTACTTCATTTCCTTATTGCTATTAAAATCCTTCTGTTGAGTCGTTTATGTCCATAATTCCATATGAACCTTATGATTTGAGTTATTAATTTTGTAAAGCTTTTTAAATCCAACACTTGAGTTCTTAAACTGAGTTTTGAGAAAGTAAAGATGAGTTTTGATAAAAGAGTTTCTAAAACATGATTATTATGACAGTCGAGTATGCCATCAATGTACGATGTATATGCTAGTGTATGTTGATGATATACTCGTTACTGGGAATTACCCAAACTTGGTCACACATGTAATCAACTCTCTGGCTTACAAGTTCTCCCTCAAGAACCTTGGTGAACTCAACTTTTTTTTGGGGATCGAAGTCAAACATGTTCCAAATGGGATTGTCTTATCACAATCCAGATACATACTTGAGATTCTCGCAGATGTGGATATGGCCGATTGTAAAGGAGTTATGACACCTATGTGCTCAAGTTTACCACCCAAAGCAGCAGATGGTTCACCTCCTGCCGATGTAACCTTGTATCGACGCACCATTGGTCAATTGCAATACTATTCATTCACGCGTCCTGATATTGCCTTTGCAGTTAACAAACTATCACTGTTTATGCAATCCCCAAGTCTGGAGCATTGGAAAGTAGTAAAAAGGGTGCTTTAATACCTCAAGGCATCATCAACATCGTGCCTACAAATCGCTAGCCACTCAGATAGTAATCTGAATATGTACGCCGATGCTGATTGTGCAGGTGATCCTTGTGACATAATATCAACATTTGGTTTCATACTCTTCTTGGGACCAAATCTGATTTGTTGGTCCTCTAAAAAGCAACAATCAGTTGCTCGGTCCTGTACTGAAGCTTAATACAACTCGGTAGCCAATGCACTCTCTGAAATTATTTGGGTACACAATCTGTTGACAGAATTATGATATCAAGTCTCGCAAACGCCAAGCATTTTTTGTGATAGTATTGGTGTTTCATATCTCAGCAAGAACACCCTGTCTTCCACACTAAGATGAAGCACATTGCAGTAGACTTGCACTACCTCTGCAACAGTGTGAACTCAGGTAGAGTGGTAGTCAAATATCTTCCTGCCAGGAATCAAATTGCAGACACTCTCACAAAGCCGCTGCCCAAGACTGCCTTCCTTCGGTGTTTATCCAAGTTAGGCGTTGTTGCACCACACCTAACTTGAGGGGGTGTGTTGACACTCACTAGTTTGTTAGTTTGTTATTAATTCTTATCAAGTTGTTAGAGTAGATTTAGATTAAGTTGTTAAAGTAGTTCCTTAGTTTTAGTCAACTTAGTTACATATTAAGTTATTAGAACAGTTCCTTAGATTTAGTCAAGTTAGTTACATCTTACTTGTATTTAAGTTGATGTTACATTTGAATAAGATTCATTCAAGTTTTCTTGATTCTCAATCTCTTTAAGTAGCCCATGTATCAAGTCAACTTGACAAGTAAAAGTTACTTCAGCAACATACCAAATGAATCGGCTATCGCGATCCTTCTCGCCTAATCTTCTAAAATATTTGGATATAGGAGCCACAACAAAAAGGTGAGATGAAGTGCAACTCAGTGGATCGCCGAGTCTATCAAAGATCCCGACTAACCTTGCCCATTAGACTTTGTGTTGAGTTTTTGGAATATATAAATACATTGTTTCAAAGAATAAAAGGAGTTCCTAGAGAGTGTATTACCTAGTCTTAGAGAGTTTCCACATTTTTTACATTGTTGAACATTCTTGGAGAAGATTTGGATCTTTGATTTGAGGTTTTTGGACTCTAGATTCAATGTGGATATTGGCTATTGCACATTGTTTACAATTAAAATGGATAATCTTTTTGGTAACAATTTCTTACCTTTAGCTATGTTAGGCTAAAACCCCTTACCTTAGGGGTGTGATCATGTAGTCGAATGCATTAATTAGCTTATGCGTATTGTTAATGGCTGAATTTTATGTTGTTTTGAAATGGTTTCAATTGTTTGTTCATGTTTTAATTGATGAACTGAAGTTGCAAATTAAGTTCTAACTTAGTTCTCTATGCTTGCTTGAGAAAGATGTATAGGGTAGAATGAATGGTTGATTATTGTATTAGTTTGCATCTTTATAACCCAACATGAAAGTGTGGGTTTATTAAGGAATTGGGTTGATTGGTATTGTTAAGCTTGTTGAGGTTCGAGAGAACTCACTCAAAACATGATAGTTGATCGAGAGATGACTATTGTAATCAACACCTATTCTACCCATTGAGATTTAACAACTTGTATAAATTAGTAATCACCCATTAAGTGAAATTAGCATTTGATTAATCATATTCCTAAGTTACTCACTCTAGCTATTCAAATTTGGTGTTAATTGTTGTTGTTAGAACTTTGTTACCAAATCCCCCTATTGATATTGATAACTAAAACTTTGAGATTTATTTTATGTTACACAATCCATTACCTCTACAAAAGATTATAACACGTTTTTACTTCATAATTGAATTATTTACCATATCACTCCCAGTGTGATCGACCCCAACTCATCGTTGGGTTTATACTGGTTAGCGACTGCCTAAACTTTGAATCAAAAGAAGTGTAGTTGAGCGTCATCAAATATGGCGCCGATGCCGGGAAGTGGTGTTTATAATTATTTTAATAAAGTGTTTTAGTGAGCTAATCTTGTAGTAGTAGAATTTTCTTATTTGTGTTCCTGTTGATTTCTCTAAAATAGGTGAAGATATTAGTGTGAACGAGAGCATTGCAAGTCACATTGGGAATAATAATGACATCGAAAATATGCATGATGTTAATGTGGATCAGTTGGGAAGTGCCGTTGCTATTTTATTTCCCCGAACTGTAAGTAATGCGTTGTTTCATGTGCCTAGTACTATGTCGTAGCTGTTGCAAATAAAAGGTCTTTTTGGGAGACTTTCTCATGAGGACCCTCACGACAAACATTCACAACTTCGTGGATGTGTGTGGACCATTTTCCTTCAAGAACATCACTCAAGAGTCAGTGCGACTCTGATTGTTTCCCTTTTCTCTAATGGGCGAAGCAACGAAGTGGTTGACCTAACTACCAAGAGAGACTATTAGTTCTTAGGAGGAGCTCACAAAAGTAATTTATGAAAAATTCTTCTCTCCCTCGAAGATGGTTAAGTTGAGGGATAATATTCAGAACTTCAAGAGGATTTGTGTTGAACCTATACATGAAATGTGGTTGAGGTTCCAAAAGCTGCTTCTTCAACATCCTACTAATGGGTTGTCGGACATTATGCTATTGTAATATTTTTACTGGAGTCTTGACACCATATACAAAGGTGTCACTGACCAACTCATGCGGGGTGGAATCATGAGACAACCATTTGACATAGAGTCCCCATTACTTAATGAGATGACCAAAATCAATTGTGCATGGTACACAATGGTAGATCAGGTGTCTCCTTTGAATATTGGGTTGACCAAAGAACAAATGGAAAAGAACAAAGAACGTTATGAAAACATGGCCAAGATAATGAACCAAATAGAGTTATTGATGAATCATGTCATGGGAGGTGGTTACAAGGTTGTGAATGTGGTTGGTGCTAATAATGGTGTGAGTCCTGATGATGTACAATTTAAGGCAATATACAATCAAGATGTTCAATTCTTGTACATCCGGGGAAGGGGTTCTCGTCCAAGCTATCCAAGGTCTGGTGGGAATTACAATTGGAATATAGATTGTGATGATGGTTGGAGAGATCGATATGATATTGGTATGATTGAGGTGTAAATTAGAGAGATAGAGATGGCGATAAAGATACTTACGTGCCTCCTCATGAACGTCCAAAGCCAAAGGACGATGTTTCGCATCTTAAACAAGGTGGAATGATCAGATAAGGTACTTAAGTAGATGAAGAACGATGTCTCTTCTTTAAATCAAAATGTGACCTCGCACTCGATATCCATAGAGCAGCTTGAGACTCAAATGGATCAAATTTATGCTCACCTAAATTCAAGACGGAAATGGGGTCTTTTTAGTGATACCTTGTTAAATTCAAAGAATGAGGCTTGAATGCAGGGCCACGTCGTGCCACCACGTTAAATAAGGAGCTTCCTAGAGGAAACCCAAGTTTTACTTCTTGTAATTGAATAATGTTTGTTGGATATGTAGGTTGAAAGTTTGAATTTTGGGAGGAAAAGGAAATTGGGGTAGCCAAGGTCCCCTTGGCGAGCCCGATACAACTCGTCTTTTCAACCAGCTGTAAGGATGGTTTTCTGTTAATTCGGCGGGTTAAAGTTTACTCGATGACTTGCCGAGTGGATTAGCGACGGTATTAGTCCTCACTGATCAAGGCACGAACTCAAGGGTGAAGGGCCTTTCAACCGTTTTAAATACAAATCCTTTCCTTACTTTAAAATTTTCAATTCTTACACTCAAACATTAGATCATATCTATCTAGTTTAATTTATGTAGGTGTCCTCATGTGGTCAGAATTTATAGTGTTGCGCATCCTTCTCTTTTTGCCTTAGTGTTTTCGCATCTACATTGACGTTGGTTTTCCGAAGTTTGTTTAAATTGCATAAATTGTGTTGAGCATATGTATAATTAATTTATAGATCTATTATTTGCCTTGATTGTGTGCTAAATTGATCGTTGAAATCTAATTTTAAATCATGCTTGCCTGATAACTTGTTTAGACTAAATTGATTTAAGTTTCGCGTCTGAATTGCTTAAAGTGTGTTGGTGTGCATGTTGGGTATTGTGTGAGTAAAGCCTGCGTTACTCAAATTCCGCCAAACAACTTGAATTTTCCAAATGATGGATTGGGTGACATCATTCTTAAGGGCAAAATTGTTGTTTTGTTGAATTTAGATCAAATGGGGTGATGTCTGAGTACCCCGGCATAGATAATCATTGTGTGTAAGTTTGAATTGCGTAGAATTGTCCTTGAAATTGGTCAACGTAGGATATTCATTGAGAATTGGATTTTGCATTGGGAATCTGGAACATCGAGCAATTTGCCGAGCTAAATCGAGCTCGCCGAGTGACTCAGCGGTTCGCTAATTGACTTCCATATCGCCTTTTTGACATGCAATGTTAGTAAATTGTTCTATGACTTGCGGCGATACCCTTGTCCTCACCGAGTTCACTCAGCAAGTCACCCAATAGCTTTGATCTCACCTTCTGATTCCCATATTGATTGATTATGTAATATCCCGTAGCTTAAAATACATTTGCGACATGTAAACACCAATGCATAGATGTGATATCGGGGGAGGTATATCACTGAAAATGGTTAAGCATACCATGTAACCCTTATATTTAGTCATTTGAAGAGTTAAACAAAAGTTTTAGGTCAAAGAGATCATTAAAGAAAAGATTAAAGTTTAACGGTTCATTGTGGAGGAATACTACAAATGATCTCATTTCTCATCTGAATTTGAACGAGCATATCTCCTAATATATAATGAGTTAGAGGGCCTACAACCTATCCAATTGAAGGTATTTGAGTCTAGTTTTCATCAAATCAAACCGCTCGTTAAAATGATATCAGAGTAAAAACTTATGTTCATTCTGTAACGACACGAGAGCACCCCCTACCTGAAAGGCCATCTTAAACACTCCCCAATCTATTGGGTCAGCCCCTAAGGGTCTCTCATCCCTCCATTGCTCAAACCACACTTGAGGTACATCCTTGAGTTGGTAGGAAGCCAACTCCGCCTTCTCCCTAGGAATCACTCCCATTGCATCCACAATCTTAAAAACATCATCTATAAAGTTTTGTGTGTTCTCATCTACCTTAGAACCAAATAAGGTAGGAGGATTCATCCTTATGAAATCCCTTAACCTTGAGGCCACGCTACTCTCAATAGCATTCACCCTAGGCCTCACATCTCTATTTGCTTGAGTAGTCATGGAACGAGCCAAGGAGAGAAAAGCCTCTCTAATCTCCACATTAGTCATATCCGGGGGAACCACCGGAACCACATTCTCTTTCCGACCTAAAGGAGCTTGGTCAGCTTGCACTCCTTGAGGAGGAACTCCCCCGTTATCAATCTCCTCTTCCGCTCTCCTCTGGTTAGCCCCCGTATTCATATCCTATAAACACAAGAGACGGATTAGGAAAAGGACACCTATAAACCAAACTCTAAGGCACGACATCAAGAATAATGAAAGAAAGTTAAACTTCTATCGTCCTATAGCCTCTCGCTCATAGATGTGTGGTGACTAACACCGATGAACAAGACTCTACTAGACATGGCTTTTGATACTTTGAACCTAAAAGTAATCTTTAAAACCTTATGCTTTCATACCAAGTTTGTAACGATCCGAGAGCACCCCCTAGCCATTACATGCGTATACAACCTCTCGGAGGTCTTATACGAGCCTTAGCATTCATTCATCGCATAGATCATAAAAATCACTAAGAATTTAAAACTTTTATTCAATAAAACCATAAGACTTCAAAAGTCAACAACATTTGGAAACATCAATATAGAAGCGGAACTACTAATTCTCTTTAGCCAATCGTAGACAAGAACTTAAAACGTACTAAGGGACACGGCCCTTTACAAATGAAATGAAACTTAAGTGTCTATTACAATGACTAAGAAACTTCTAAACATAGTCCTCGAATCATGAGGACATACCAAAGACTTGGAAGAGTGAAGCAATCCAAGCAACTCCAAAGCACAATCCCCTCCTAGTTACCACAACCTACACTTGTAGTAAAATAGAAGAAACGGGTTAGTACAACACACGTACCAAGTATGAGGATATGCAAAACATGCTAAAAAGGATAATTGTTTGGAAGTTATGCTTTCATGCCATTTTGATAAAATCTCATGAACATCAACAACATAGGCACCTTACAAGTCATAACCAACAATACAAAGTCATATGCTTCACAATACATCATAAACATACATAACCCATTTACCTTTACCTTTTTGCCTTGGACCTCCACCTTAAGTAACCCTTAAGCAATACCTTTGTGCAATGTATGGGCAACGTCCCATACCATCACCCACACTAAGGCACCACCTTAAGGTCACACTAAGTGCACTTACCATGCATACCTCAACCTTCACCAATTAATCACATTAGACATATAAGCACATAAGCCAACAAGTCACTTCATAAAACTAGAATACTCATCAAATGTCATCCCAAGACTCACCTAAGTAAGACATGGTGAGGCAGACCATACTACCTCTCCATACCACACCCAAGTGATCCTTAAGGCTACACAAGACAAGCTCCATTCACATCTCAACATAAATCGTTGATTCAACTTAATGCATTTAGACAACTTCATTCACTAATGACATAAGATCATTACATACATTCAATTCAACATAAGCACATACATTCAATTCAACATAAGCATTTACATTCAATTCATTATGACTCACTTTCACATTAGCATGCTTAAAGACCAACACTTTCATTAATTAGCCCAAAGAGACTCATTCATTCATTATCATTACTAAGACACACCAAGATCTCCCTTAAATGTCTACTTGTGCAATGTCTACATGATGTCCCATTCCACCACCTATCCTAAGTAGTACACTCTTAAGAGACCTTAGTTCATTCATTCATTAATGTGGGGGAAGAGCGTTAACCAACATAGACCATGGAGTTTGACATGGAATCCCGGTAGTAACCCTAACCGGATGAGGGATCCCCACTTGCCTAATGTAGGGTCATTCTTTTAGCCTTTACGTGGTAGAGACCACTAGCTACTCTTATGTGGGCACATAGTTAAGGGATAGAAGGATTGCTTCTAAGTACTCTCATTTCTACTCATGAAGGAGCACCCATCTTAAAAGTTGCTACTAAACACTCACATCTTAACTAGCGAAGGAGTATCCACCCATCTTTATATCCTCTCGTTGCTAGACATTACTCCCCCACGGAGTTGGACATTCATTTAGGGATAAAGATTGCTACTAAGTACTCTCATCTCAACTCACGAAAGAGTACCCATCCTAGCCCAACATTCATTTATTTAGGGATAAGGGTTGCTACTAAGTACTCTCATCTCAACTCACAAAGAAGTACCCATCCTAACCCACATTCATTCATTAAGGAAGCTCTTGGATTCAAACATGAGAAACCCTTTCATCTATGAACCCCATTCATTCAAATGAGTACTTTATGAGACTATCCTTACAATAAACCCACCATTCATTCATTAGCATTAACTCCCATTCTTTTCATTCATTCTTCACTAGGTGTAAGAGTAGGTAAACATAATCTACCCTAACCTCACCTTCATTATAAGCCATTCAAAGAAGACAACAACCAAGCATAACACATAAAGTCTCTACACAAGGTCACCTTTCATAGTCTTAGACCATACACAAATTCACATCATATCACACTACCTTCACATAATCAACATTACTCAAAACAACAATCATCCAACTTTGCCTACAAGGCCATGATCACAACATGCTTATAAAGTAAACACCTCCCCACTTTCAAAGGGATCAAACCTCACAATTCTAAAATCTAC